>APFE030916824.1:3591-24953 GCA_000404065.3 Pinus taeda | reverse complement strand
CCCAAATTTTTCATGCAATTAACCATCTCATCTACCCGAAGAAAGTAGTTAGCCACACTTTCATCATTATACATCCTGAGATTCTCATACTGAATCCTGAGAGTTTGAAGTTTAGCACGCTTTACCTGTTCATCTCCTTCGTAGCTCAAGACAATCTTGTCCCATATTTATTTTGCTGATTTATATTGCATAACCTTCACAAACTCTGTTTGAGATAAGCATCCCAACAGAGTATTGACTGCTTTAGCATTTGTTTCATATTTCTTCTTTTCGGCCACATCTGTAGGAGTAGCTGAAGGAAAAGTGTAGCCTGTCTCTATGATATCCCAAACATCCGTACCAAGAGATTGAAGATATGCAGTAACTCTTACCTTCCAATAATTGAAGTTTGTCCCATCAAAAATCGGTGGCCTGATAGATGCTTCCCTCTCGTAGTTTCTCATGATGAAAGATCTTCCTTCAAGCGATCAAGCTTCTTCAGAAGGACCTGCTCTGATACCAATTGTTGAAAATAATACTGAGAGGGGGGGTGAATCAGCATTATCTAGTTCTTTTAACAATTCTTCCTTATTTATACTTTGAATTATTTTTGCATATCAGTACCATAAAATAATGAGCAAGAAAAACAGACAGTCACATCAAAGAACACCAGATATAAGGTGGAAACCCAATGTGGGTGGAAACCACCTGCTGCAATATGTCTCTATCTTCTTCAAATTAGAAACTCCTTTTACAATGGTCTTGTACTGGTGCAGTCCTTTACCAGTACGCAGGCTGCAACCTGCAGAGAGCTACAACTCTCTCTCGTTTTCCAGTCTCTCCTGGAAGGGAGCTACAACCCCCTACTTCTTTTCTTTCAAGGACCAATTTTCATAAATTTTTCAAACTGGATCCATAAACATCAAATGATCATCAAGTACCAGTAAGTCACCTAGATAACCAGATCCACAATAACAGTAAACAAAACCCAGAACACCTTATCAACAAAAAAATCAGTCAACAAAGATCTTAAGACAGATACGCAATTTCCTTTTCTCTGGCCTGCGTCGCTACGCACTTCACCTTCTGTGGCGCCGTGCACCTCCGCAGTTGCGCCTTCTGTGGTGCCGCGCACCTCCGTAGCTGCGCCTTCTGTGGCGCCTCCACGCTGCGCCTTCGGTGGCGCATTTGTGGCGTCTCTGCACTGCGCCTTCTGTGGCGCCTCTGTGGCGTCTCCGCACTGCGCCTTCTATGGCGCCTTTGCACTGCGCCTTCTGTGGTGCCTCCGCACTGTGCCTTTTGTGGCGCCTCTGTGGCGTCTCCGCACTGCACCTTCGGTGGCGCCTCTGTGGCGTCTCCTGTGGCGCCTCTGCACTGTGCCTTCTATGGTGCCTCTGTGGCGTCTCCACACTGCGCCTTCTGTGGCGCCTCTGCATTGCGCCTTCTGTGGCGCCTCCGCACTGCGGCTTCTGTGGCGCCTCTGTGGCGTCTCCGCACTGCGCCTTTTGTGGCGCCTTCGCACTGCACCTTCTGTGGCGCTCCTGCGGCGCCTCCGCACTTCCGCAGCTGCAGTGCTCGAGAGATCACCCTTCACAGATTCGCTTTCCACTTCACTTTCATATAGGTCGAGCTTTTGAAACAATAACCCAATATTTCAGATCTTAAGATATTCAACCCAAAAGCATACCCAAGCCAAATGATCTCCTTTGCTTTATATAGGCAAGCTCTTCCTCAAATCATGGACCAATACCATGGGCCAAAACCATAATAACACAATACTGTCAGCTAAATACCAAGGGTTAAACATAAGGAACCCCACGTGTGCGTGCTTTACTGCCTTGAAGTGTGTGCACTGGGGGTACGCACCTCGTGAATGGGTAACCTGCGTGAATGGACGTGGTCCTTGCACGGCGTACCTATGGGTACGCATCTTCTGAACTGTTCTCTTGCGTACTTCTTAATTCTCATGATATTGAGAGCCATGCCATGGGTGTTGCCATCAAGTACAACATCTGTAACATATAACCATACTAGAAACATAATGCCAACACCTCTCTCATAGGTGACAAACACAAACACATCTGTAGTCTCGATCTCATGAACACCCGACTTTCTTGATGGCCCTCCTTCCTCTTGAGATACTGATGCAATCACCTGAGGGCCTTTGAAAATCTCATGGGCAATAAAGGTATCCCATGGTATGTTCAAAAAGCCTAGCTTATGCAAGACAACAGCTTTGATCAGTGAGAAGTGGTAAATACTATTGAGTTGTTGGGGAAAAGGTTTTCTTTGCACATATTGAGCCATCTTCTCAATATTCCTGTATATAAAGTAAGGGAGGTTCATCATTCATACTCTTGTGAAGTGCATCAACAACTTGATATGATATGCATATAGGCGGGAAAACCTTCCTTCACAAGTGAAATAGTTGATGATGAGTTTCATGAGAGGAGCAAAAATGTTCTGCAAGTATTTGAAAGGAAAAACCCTACTAATTTGACTGTGATATCCAGCCTTAATGTAAGGCTCATAATGTTCTTTGCCCACATACTGCCCCTTATTCCACTGCTCACCTACATTAGGGATGCTTGTTGTTGCTGAAATGGTGGCAGGTGTCAAGGTGAAAGATACACTAGCAAGGCTCACCTAGCCATTATGGATATGGATAACAAATAACCTAACAAGCTCATGATGAAATGTTACCCTCTCTACCATTTCACAAAATTGACAACAAGACTGGTGTTTAAAATTAGCTACAACAAGAGGGCAAGCAAGCAATTATGTAAGAGTGGTGGGCTCCTCCCGAATGATCTTTCACCCTTTGTGTCGCTTTCTTGGCACATGAGCTTCTCTAGAAGAATAAATGAGAGTTTCATCTTCCCTCTCATAATCTGAATCTCTCTCCATGCTTTTTGATAATATGATGGGTGATGAAATTTGTAGTGAAAGCAGATGAGTATGAAGAGATTTTGAAATAGAAAGTAAGTGAAATGTAAGGTGAGGGTGAATGTTTGAAGGAATTAGGGTAAAGGATTTATGAAGGAATGGGGGAAATTAGGGAAGGAGTAGGGTTTTCAAATGTGATATTAGGGTTTGTTAATGAAGTAGGTGTAATGAGGATGTAGGATTTGGGAGTTTGGGAATGTGGAATTTGGGGCTAGGGTTTGATGTAGAAATTAGGGTTTAATGGAATGAAGCTTAATGAGTGATGGATAGTGAGGAAGAGTTGATAAACCAAGTGTAAATGGAGGAGAAAGACAACCAATAACCCTTAGTGGCTTATGAGAGATAGTTTAGGGTTTATGAGAGAAATCTCAATGTCAATAGGGTTTGCTATGAACTGATGATAACCACACTCAAGAAGTCAAGAAACAACTTCCTTCTAGCAAGGAGGATGGTGAACTTACTTGGCATAAGCATCAAGGTGTTTTTGAGGAGTTTGAGGGTGATTTTCAGTGTTTTGAGCTTCCCCAACAGGTGCGTAGCACCTACTAACAGGAGCGCAACACAAGTTTAATGTGCAGTGCTAGACCAAAAATACACTGCCCAACTGCAACAGGTTTGTAGCGTTGATTTAATGTGTAGCACTTGGGAAATAATGCACAACGTTGGGAAGATGCTGCAAAATTTTCCTTAGTTTTCTCCCTTTGGTTTGAAATCGCATTTTGTAGGTCTCCTTAACTGTCAAATTCAACAATGAAACATTAGGACATATGAATTGGCCTTTTTAAACTTTTCCCTCTTTTGATTTTTCTTAAACAAAAACCCTCTTTCCTAATGTTTTGTCACTTTTGAACAATACTCTATTTTTCTGAGTTTTGGACATTTTGACTTTTTTACAAGTGGACTTACTCTCTTCATGGACCTTTTGCAGTGGTAGAAGCTGACATTGTTACCAGGTCACCAGGAGTACTTATTACATATAGGAACTGTAAAATTACATAATTTACATCAAATGAAACCATGAAGTACAAATGCTCTGTTTCACTTCAAAACAAAGTTTGGAGGTGGAAGAGCTTTATTTCAACATATCAGAAGTAAACTCATGACTATATGAACCTTTTTATCCTCCTCATGTGCCTGCTGACCTTTTATTCAATCTTGGATGACCATAATGACAAACCTTAAGACCTAGTGAAACTAAACCCTAAAACTGGTTTTTATAAATGAAATGATCTGAAATGACTATAAATGATTGAAAAGAGGTTTGAACAAGCCAACAGGTATATGACATGAGGGAAATTGAAATGAAACCACTACCATTAGTTGATCCATGACCTAATGGAATTCAGGTGATTGAATGAGACAACTAACATGCATGCGAGAAAGAGCAATTTGATCACTGATGGAAGCGTGAAGACACTGACACTAACAGGTTGGAATTCGAAGGATCCACACATTTGATAGCTAAAAGACAAGAATTTTTCTGGGTGCGGTAGTTTTGCAACACCTCGAGGGTCAACATAGATGATGGAGACTGAGCCAATTCTTCAACTACGTTATAATTTTTAGTAGCCCTTGCACAAGGGTTGAAATAATATATATGAATAACACCCTTTAGAGGATTAATAGTTAACTTCGTAGGAATCGTGAGTGGAGAAATATCGCCTGAAGTGATGCGAAACTGGTACGTTGGTCAGTAGCCTATCCGTTCAAAGTATTCACATTATCATAGTCCTTATTATAAGTATCCACCATAACATTAGATTTAGGATTTGTGGAGGAAAGCATTAAAACCATGTTAGAGAAAGAAGAGTCTCGAGCAACCATGTGGGTCTCCTGATTAGGAAACGGGTTGGTTAACACAACAAAATAAGTGGAGGATTTCAAAAACTGGTTCACTTCCATGCAGTGAGAAAAATCATGATTAAAGTGCTCCATGTTACAAATCTAGCATGGGTAGTGAGGCTTTCGTTTCTCACCGAAGGACTGATTTTTTTTTTTATCTTGTGGCAAAGAATATTTATTATTTTTTCCTTTTCCTTTCTTCTTGCTTGCTGATTGCTATTGAGATTTGCACTTATCAGATGAAAAAACATTTATCTAAGAAGAAGAAGCCATAGGAGGATTGGATGAAGGGTTTTGGTAAGAAGAAGTGAGAGAAACACCAGATGGTTTACTCATTATATGCGAACTGGAAGAACCAATGATGAAATCAATGACATGATATTGTTTAAGAGGAGTTGGAGGAACAATGTTTGAAGGTCTCAGAGCATCTGGTATCTTCTCATAGTGTTTTAGATTGGGTATAGATGAGGTCCAAATATTGAGCCCAAGGAACCACTTACTCTTCAATCACGATCCCACCTTTAGCTACATTCTCATCTCTGACATGGGTCGATGGGTCATCTCCAGGATTGCCATTGAATTTTGGGATATCTGAAGGAAATTTGGTAGGAATTATCAGCGACCAAGGTGAATGAGCGATAGGATTGTTGGCGAGCTGAATCAACTCTAGAAATTAGACAGCTTCCACGAAAGGTAACTGACGGTTAAAATATGGTGTAGGATAGCTTGGATAAGAAGGGATAACCTAAAAGTAGGTACTTGCGTTCCCAAACTAGCGGGGTTCTGATAAAGAGGAACCTGGGCACCAGAACAAGGAGGATTTTGGTAACCAACATACATGTAATCTTGTTGACCAACTCTAGGATAACCCTATAAAGGCTGGAACGAATGGATTTGGATATGTTGCCCTTGAAAAGGCACTTGAGGAATACTCTAATAAGGTCTATATTATTGCCCCACGAGATTTTACATCATCCCAACATAAGGTGGATTCGATTTAGGTTGTGCTATGCTATACACAGTCTGTCCTACTTGAAGTTGAGTAATATCTTTCCCGAGAATTAGAGACTATATGGTACCTTATAAAGGTTGGGTAAGTGGAACCTGAGGGCTACCAGATACCGATGGAAAATGTTGAGATGAAATAGCAGCCTATAGAGGTTGACTTACATGTATTTGAACTTGTTGAGGTATAAATTTATGGTTAGGAATTTGAGATGAAGATGACATAGGTTGAGGATTCAATAATTGTTCCCAAACAGAACCAGGTTGGATGGGAAAAGTAGGTTTCCAAACATTAGCATCCATCCTAGGTGATGGGCCTCTAAATTAGACATAAATTAAGGCCCATGCCTCTAAATTAAACATAAATTAAGGCCCAACTAAACATCCTTCAGCTCTTTAAACCACTCTTTTTTCATTAGATAATGTTTTAAAAACTTTAATATGTTCATTAGGAAGGTTTATGAATCACTGCATATTTGTGCCTAATATTACTAATTTTTGTGGAATATAATGAGAATATTGGGAAGATTATGAAGATTTCAAGAAGGAGATAATTTAGGGACTTGCTCCCTACTAGAGGAGGACCAATATTAAATAATAAAGCAACAAGATATTGTGGAATTATGGCATAGATTATGGAACTCCAATGATTGAGAAAATCTAGGAATGTGTTCCTTGCAATTTAATGCAAATTCCTAGTATTTGGAACTAGATCCACTAATCAAGGGATTTTGGTGCAGAAAGCTTCCTCCTTTCATGGGGAATCATTACTAATAATTTTGTATAAGTACCAAGTCGAATTTTCCTCTAGGGGTATATTTTTATTAGTTTTCTTGCGGAGAGAACTCGTATTTTTGTAGCTCCATTTTCATTTCTTGCAGGGATGTAATTGTATTGATGGAAATAATGAAGATCAGTGTCATGTTCAACTTCTAAATCTTGGTATCCTCCATAACACTTTGATTTTCCTTGGGCTTGTACATCCCAGGAACCTCAAAGACCTTTTGTATCATTTTCATTTATGATTTTCACTTCTTATTCACATGCATCTCTTGTTCTTGTTTCTTTATATTTATGCATTTAGTATTAATGATTTCTTGTTGTAGGATTGGGTTAAATGGTTGATGTAAGTTATTTTGTAGGAGAAAAAGAATCATTTCATCCTTTAAAAATATTTGTAAGGTCATAGTAATCATTGAGCTACTTGGATTAGTTTCCTTATTCCCAATCTAGATTTTTGGAACTCCTTTGTGGCAAAGAACAATAAATTTCTAATTTTTTTTAGAGAATTCTAACGAGCTTCAATGAGTTGGTTCCACTTTCATTAGAACAAAAAAAATTATATTTAATAAAACAATTACCCCATTGCATTTTCATTGATTAGCGTAGGCAGTTTATGGATTTGCTAGCTCACTAGTTCTCGAATTTCTGGATTTTAAACTAGTAATTTTCCACTATTTTGTTTAGCATGGGTTAATTGTATTTAAGTTTCTTGGGACAAATTGAAATTGTCAATTTTGATCTTTTAAGTTCTTTATTGGTTTAAAAGAACTTCCATTCATGAACTTAGCCATTATATTGAAATAACTTTGTTTTCTTCCATTATATAAATATTTCCCATGTATAGATGAATTTGTGTATAGATGCAAACAATAATGTGTGTTGTTGCAGGAGATTCTACATTGCAAGGATATCTCATCTCATTTTCCTAATCCAAGCCTTATCCGCCCCTGTCGCCAAAATTCACTAAGATCTCCATCTTAATTCTCGTTTTATAAGCAAAAATTACCATTTCCATTGAGCAAATCCAACCATCTGGAAGCCCTTGCCTGAGTTTTGGGTAGTGTCCACCACCTCCATGCCTTATTATACCATTATCCACATTTCCCAAGCTTCATTCCACATGCTAGACCACTTCCTAAGCTTTTGGCTTGTTCCTGTAGTAAAACAAGGGATCTTGTAGACATCGTATAGTTTTCCTGTAGGAAATCCTGTAGCAACCTGTTTTTAGCTTGAATTGAGAAAAATCATCACTGAAGCTAGGATTAGGCCTCTACTTGACCTCCATACCATTAAGACCATTTTAATCCTCTTCCTCCATACCTGTCTCCCCTGCCAAAGAATAAGAAAATATTAGCATTTGCATTTATAAAATAAAAAGATTAAAAAAAAGAGTTATTTTATATTCACACATGCACATAGCAGTTAATACTCCCTAGACTAGACTCCATGCTCAGTTAGGTTAAGTAATCACATGTGATAAATAGAGTTAATATAGTATTTTTTTAAATTTAGTTCATGATTATTATGCAATTAGAATATGTTTCTTTCCTTGTAATTTATTTCTTGCAATAGGTTAAGGTTTCCATTTTGAGCATTTCTTTTTCTGCAATTAGTTTCAGATTTGACTTCAGTACATGCATTCCATTCAGTACATGCATTCCATTACATCATGATAGCAAAGAAAAGACACATTGTATATTGCACATATGGTGCCGATACCTCTTAATTTTTTATGAACCCCAGGTTGATAATGAAATTATGTAGCCTTGGGAGTTGCAACATTCTTGTTGCAATACCGAGGCTCATCAATTTTTGGTGCCATTGCTAGGGACGTGTCAAAGTATACATTCTTTTCTTCCCTAGTTGATTCATTTCTTTGTAATTTTTGAATAAACAAAAAAAATATTTGCATTAGGAGTATTTAATTTCAAAAATAGAAAAGTACATTGCATTAGTGTTTTTATTCAATCATAAAAAATAAAAAATAAAAATAAAAATCTCCAACACCAACCCACCTCCCCATTTGCTCATATGGTGCAGTAAGAACCATATCACCATCCACTTTTGCAAGTAGAAGAAGAAGAGATGACAAAGAATTTAGAAGAAATGGATGAAGAAAATAACAATGAGGAATATCCTCTCAAGTTCCCCATTCAAGATATTGATGTTAGTGTGCATATGAAGAACATACCTCCATATTTTCTTCCAAAATTTCATGGTCTAAGGTCAGAAGATCCAGAAAACTTTCTCTTTGAATTTGAAATTGTTTGTATATCCTATGCTTACTTATTAAAAACTCAAAAATTGAGATTTTTTTCGGCAACATTGAAGGATAAAGCTCTTAAATGGTTCATGATTTTAGGGACTAATTCAATAAGATCATAGAATGATATGCAAAAGATATTTTTAGAAAAATATAAAGATCATGATATTAAAGAAGAAATATTTAAAATGAATCAAAAGGAAGATGAGAGTATAGAGTATATAATACAGAGGTTCACGTATAATGTTAAGAGGGAAAAACTAAATCATTTAGGATCTGACACACTAACAACCCTCTTACGTAGAACAATTAGGGATGAATGGATGAGTAGAGGTGATGTATATCAATTGTCATTTGAAGAAATTTGTGAAACATGCAAACATAGTTCAAGAGGAAGGCAAAGATTGGGTAAATCAACATCAAGATTGGTAAGTCAAGCTAAACTTGGAAATTTGTTTGATGATTTTAAAACAAAAATTCTTAGCAATATAACCAATCAAGTAGAAATTTTAATAATGTAAGATGAAGAAAAAGAAGATGTTGATATTTGTGTCGTCCATATAGAATCACATGATGTTAAACATTGTCCATCATCACCAAGGTTGAAGGAATTTTACCAAGAGGAGAATGGAGCAAGTCATTCACCAATGCAACTATGGTATGTAGCTCCAAGAGGACCATGGAAGCCTAGTCAACCTAGTACGATGCAAGAGCCTAATTCACAATTTCAAGGTTATGCATATTGACTTCAAAGTAATTGGAACACACCCTTTCCTTGGAAACATTGGCCATCTCAAACCCAAAACCAATCTTGGAAACAAGGTTTGCAAGGAAATTATGGGAGCCATCCAAAATATCCTCAATATTTTCCTCAATATCATCCATACCCAAATCCATGTTATCCCTACCATTCATCTCCACCACAACCACAACCCCAACCATACCCATCTCAAATATCAACTCCCACTCAACTACCTGTCCAACAATTTCTAAACCCACACATTGAAGTAGCTCATGCCACTTACAATTCTGAGGTACAACACTTCCAAACATATCCTCTTGAGCTAAATGGTATTCACCATAACTCAAGAAGAGTATTGCAAAAAAGAGATTCTCTCAATATCATTGAAGGCCCACATCTAGAAGAAAAAGATTCAAATGAGAATACCAAAGGATCATGGGTTGCATTTGATGAAGAGAGGACAACAAAATTAGAGATCGAGAAAGCTCCCTCATGGTTACCATCAAATCCTCCATGTATTCAAGAGAATGATTAGTAGAAAGAGGAATATTTGAAGGTCATGGTAGAAGAAGACATGAAAAATGATCCAGATAAGCAAGAAAACCAAGTGCATCAAATTTATATTGAGGTTTGGTTCTAGAAAATCAATAAGATGGAGCATCACTCTCTTCTTCAATTATGCTTGATCCTTTCAAAGGAAAATCATTTGTTCTCTGAAATCTAGGTACATGTCAAATCATACATTGCAAGCCTACACATCAGTTTGTCTGTCATATTGATGTGCACATGGATCCATTGGAAGTATTATTATACTTGAAAGTGATTTTGATTTTCAAGTAGAGTAGGGTAAAAAAAAATAAAAAATGAAAAATGAAAAATAAGAGAAAAAATAAAAATCTCAGGTGTGAGGCAGGAAAGTGTTCCCTCTACGGACAGAGGCAACCCCTCTAGCCCTAGAGTGGGTCTAGTCATAGCAAAGACAAAACAACAATTGATTCCATTAAATAGTCATCGTTAGAGGCCTACCTCAAACTGATGGTTGATGAAGTTCTGTTGCGCTGCTCCAGCTTCTATTTCCTTCTCCTTAATGAGCAATCAACCTAAAACAACACAAGACAATGACAAAGCACATAACCGAGAAACAACAACAATCCATTTACTCATAAAGTCAAGAAATCATGAGCTATCAAGTAAATTACATACAAGACATAGGAAATCATCATTGATTGTATTAATAATAAATCAAGAGCAAAGCTTACAACCAATTCTTGACGTCACAAGCCTTCTCGAAGGGTCCAGCTAGTATGTTTATTCAAACATTCACTCCCAAGGATGGGTCTCCCAACTAAACAATATCTCTCTCTCACTCATAAGCTTTAATACAAAGTTAAGGGCACTCCAAAACCTCTTACATACTATAAGCAATCCCACACTTGTCACACTCACACCAAAGCTATCTATCAAACTCACAAGCACTAGCAGCACTGTCCAACCAAAAGAACTAGCAGATCATAGCAAATGTGAGAGCTTTTATAGGAGAAGGAGTCTCCATGAAATGAGGGAGAGAGATATTATCCTTGAGGAAGGTAGCACAAAAGATGGAACTACCATTCTAGAGGGGGAAGGGTGACCAAAACTAACCCAACAACTAGATCTAGAGACATCTAGAAGGCTGATTGTTGGAACAAATTCACCCAATCTGGATTGTTGCTAGTCGTAAACTAAGACTCTATGATGACATTGATAGGAGGCAATGCATGCAGACCCATCGTCGCTATATATAGCTCATAGCTTCACGTAAGGCCTAGAAATCCGACCGTCGTGGGAAATGTATGTACACCTGCGAGGGAGTTGCGATGAGACCGTTTATGACATGGGATCATCATGTATATTAAGGATTTACTTGCGACGAGGTAGAAACGTAGGGAATGAGGGTCAACTTGTAGCATCAGAGAGCATTTGCTTAATCTTCTTACATTGGTGGGAAGATATGAACATGTTTATTTGAAACATGACACAACAGAGGGACTGAGATGAGGACAGTGACAAATTACTATGTAACAAATGCCCCCCTAAAGCATGAAGCCCGAGAGAATGGGAGGGGTGTAATGCTTTACGAAATTGTCTGAACTGGAATACTGCCTCGAAGATCCTACAGGCGCAAGTACAACTGATATCTCTGATAGTGAAATACAAATAGTCTAGGCATGGACGTAGCCATCCAAAAGACATAAGAAACTAGGTCTGTGGTATGGATGCAGCCATCCATCTTAAAAGACCATGATAATGATATAGGTATGGTCACAGTCATCCATGAAGACTCAGGCATGGTCGTAGCCATCCATCAAAGAGTCATATATGTAATCATGAAGCAATCCACGCAACCCAAACATATGTAATCTTAGTTCTGGGTCTTGAAACCCAATCGATCATAGTACAAATTCTAGCATGCGAACAGATGTGTTAAGGTCGAGCATGATAGAAAGTCGCTTGATTACTAGTCAATGATGAAAACCATTAACAAGTGCAAGAGAAACCACAAATAATGCCAATGGATCTCAAGGTACTGCCTAGTACAATCCACTAAGTGTGAAAAATGAGCTAAAGTCAAACACCCATGGAATCACCCAATTGAAGAAAAATGATGAAAGTCTGTCATCAGGTATGAAGAACTTGCCATTAAGGCATGCAAGTTCCAAGGTACTGAAAGCAGTCTCTATATCAATCTCTTGGATAATGAGCTAATGTCAACAGGAGACGATCCGTTGCAGGAGGGCCATAATGTTTCCCCCATCAATGACATGAGATAAGGAACAAGTGGTAGATGGTGAAGTAAAGTATCAGAGGAGGAGGTAAGGGTGTAAACTGCAGAAGGATTATACTCTTGAACATATCGGTGACATGACACTGGAATGTGGCAACATTTTGGTACCAAGGGATCAGAGGCTTGATGGAGACAACATAGATTAGATGGAATGTGGTAAAATGACAACCCAAAACCCCGGAAGGCCAAGTGATGATGTTCAAGAGTGACTAGCTACTATAGGTAACCAATGATGCCTTCCAAAATTTCCCCCCACCATTGCTAGTGAGTACCCCAATTATTTTTGAAAATAAGCTTGAAGGAGATGGCATATGATTGTAATATAAGTTTGACCTTCGGACGAATCCAACATAGTGATAGCTCAACGAGCCCTAGGGAGGAGAAGATCGAGTCTCGCAATGGTGATGAGTCCAATGTTGTTAGGGTTTAACGAGTCTGACATAGGGAAAACTCAGAGTCCTTTTCATGTTTAGAGAGTTTGAAAAAGACATGGAAAAGAAAACTCAAGGGGGGTCCTTTTTTGTAAATTTGTGTCGCTCGAGCCTAAAAAAGTATAAAATAATACTCGAGAGAACTGCTTTACCATTGTGACCAAGGATTACTTTTCGTAATTAGTGGCCTCGATCCGAAAAAGTAGAAAAGTGATTGAAGACACGACATTTTGTAACCAATATCGAACTTGAAACGACAAAAGTCTAGCAATCTTTTCACATTTATATGGTCAGAAAAGAGCTCAAAGTGGACCACCTTTTATTTCGTTTAATGAGCCAAAAGGAAAGACTCAACAATATTTGTCTTTTAAGTTGGAAAAGAGCTTAAAGAGGACTTTTCAAGAAATACAGACCAAGTGTATATGGATCATGACATGTACCAATCATCCCTATTTCTGCATAAAAACATCACACCATAAGATCCATTCAACATAAACACATTATATATGTGGAAATTTGGTTAAAAAACTCAAAACCCTAAACAAAACACCAAATTAAATGAAAAACCCTAAACCCTATAGTGTAAAACTTCAATTTTTGGAAAAACACTATAAAAAGGAGGGAATGGTAATTTCATTTTTACATTTACCTTGTGAGTTTTTACCTTGGGTGTTTTGGTGTGCAAACTTGAGCAAAGTTCTGAGCTCAATTCTAGCACCAACGATCCACGATTTCACCTGAGATGTTTACCAAGTAAGTAATTGTTCCTTTGCATTGTAGTTCAGTGGTTTTTTCATTCAATTTGGTTTTTGGTAGGTGGTTTTGGGTGGATTTTAAAATCCAAACCTACCTCTCGGTCATCGCGGAAGATCCGCTCGGGTTAGCGACGGTCGAGTGTGATAACATGTACCACCATTGCGATCGTCGTGAGAGATAGATGTACTCTCGTGAAAATCACAGGGAAAATGAACAGCTAACCTCAAGTTGTCGTTGTTGTTTGAAAAACAGACGCAACGGTGCCATAAAGTTCAATTTTTTTATATTTAATGCATTTAAGCTTATGAAAAGGATTCTAATCATTTTTTCCTTTCATGCAGTGCAACATGGCATTTGTGTGGCAAGAAAGAACTCATGATATCAATGATGAACAAGCATTTAACGAACCTAGGTGCAGAAGAGCCTTACTTGCATGTGGATTGCTGAAATTCTTCCTCACTCCACATCTTCGAGCATAACCTAATTTGTTAGAGCTGTTAATTCACTCTTGGAACCCGATGGATGGGAAGTTCTTCATCTGGGGCAAAGATATCAAATTTGATGCTATGGATATATATTTTTTGACTGGGTTGTCTCATCATGGCGAGAGGCCAATCCTAGAGGGTCAACAAGTCGCCAGCGAGACACTAGACATGTTGATAGCACGAGTGTGCCTAGGTGCACACAAATTAGCCACTAGTGGGAAATTACAGATCCTGACAGTGGAAGACTTGACTCTTTGCTCGGTATTATTCATGGTGATGAGAACAGTGGGCTCTCAAGCCCAACACAAAGCAACAAAGGCTCACCTCCGGTTAGCTCTTGATTTCCTTAACCCCACCATGTACAACTAGGCTGAAGGAGTGGCCGCTAACATGAAGAGGCAGCTCACAAAGTGTTGTCGAGGGGAGATGAAGTAGTTTGGATACGGTTCTATCTTGATCCCGCTCATGTTAGAGTGGGTGCCATCTCTTCAACTACAGGACATGGACTTATACAGGCCTGGGCCACGAGAGACCTACATCACCCGTTGGGCACATGTTATACTGCGAGGGGGTGGCGGTCAACTGGTATCATGGGGGATGTTGTTCCGAGAGTGGCTAGACCGCTAGATGGTATTTGTCAAGGATTGGCCATATGTAGGCATGGATTTCCATGGAGACCCCGACATGTTGCTTCTTGATGGTGAGCAGTGGGATGATGGAGGTAAAACACTTGATCAAAACAACACACTATTTTTGCGTTTTGTTTTTTATGACGTTTTTGAATTTTATCATGCATATGTCTTAATGATGTCTCTTATGTTACTTGTAGATGTGGTACTAGAGAGGCATGTAGGACTAGATCCTGAGGCATGGAGGGATCCAAAAGGAAACAGAGAGCTGGTCTTGGTTCCCCCAGGTGGCAATGTAGTGGAGGAGATATCCCATAACCTTGAGGGCCTGACTGAAGGGATCCCATATTACAAGGGGATCGAAGAGGTCCTAGTAGAGTACCAGACACACACAGTTGGAGTGATACCTAGGGTGCATAGGCTCTTGAGACGAGTTGCACAAGTAGTGGTTTGCTATAGAGAGCATAACCCATCGTAGTAGATACCTAGGTTTTACTTTCTATTGATTTTTGAGAGACATGTGTCTCAAATGTATTGGAAATAGACTCTATTTTTGACATACACACTTATATTTTAAGTGCCTCGGTGTGCCACACGATATATATATATCTATATATATATATATATATGCTATCTTATGGTTCATTATTGTGTCTAAATGCTTCTATACAATGTTTGATTACATGTTGCGTAAATGTCTATCTAATACATGATTTGCTAATGCATCAGGTAATGTGTTTAATCTTCTTGGAATATGTTGATATGTAATAAAATAAAAAAAAAATTCCAATAATTTAACACGTAAATACAACCTTAAAATCCGATGATCTCTGACAGAATAACGCCTGTTAAGTTGGTGGACAACAAGTTGAGAATCTAGATTCACAACCAATGTATGAATATCGAGGTTAACAACCTCGGTCAGTAAGTCAATGACAACACTATATTCAGCGACATTATTTGTGGTGCAACCCAGAAAAATACCTTGAAGGTCTACTAACTCACCACGAGGATCATAGATCACCCATGCCGCAGAGGAAAGGTTCCAGGTACTACGGCAGGAACCATCAGCGAAACCAACGTAAGGTGTGACAAACATCTGCAAAGAAGTAAAAAGACACAATAAGCAGTAATTATGCCTACACACAAAGCCATACAAGAAAACACACATGCTAAGAACACACATATGTACAAATTAGATGCACGAAATTCATGCATAATATTTCTTCAGATAAATCCCATTTCGGGGCTTATCTAAAGGATTCCCTCCATAATCGATCAGCTCATAGGCCCCTTTTCTACAAAACACACTTCACAATGTAAGGCCCATGCCAAATAGGCTCGAATTTTCCTACCCCCAACTTATCATTCGCTTGATCATAGAGCAAGACTAAGTCTCCTTCAACGAAAGAACGAGGATGAACAACTTGGTCAAAGTGAGTTTTCACTCTCTTCTTCTACACTTCAATGACTAGAGAGGCTAGTCGACCGATCTCGTCCAATCGCTCTAAGTAAAGAAGATGTTCCTCTACTAGAGTCATGTTTGGGAGCAATTCGACAACTAATTTAAGTGAAGGGATCTCACATTCAATCGGAAGGGTAGCCTCCAGATCATAAACTAATTGGAATGGGGTGAATCTAGTGGCATCCTTCACTGAAGCTCGGTAGGCCCATAAGGCAGAAAACAACATCAGATGCCAGTTGGACTTGTCCATGCCAATGGTGCATTGAAGCATCGTGACCAAAACTTTGTTGACAACTTCTACTTGGCCATTAGCTTGAGGATAATATGGTGTCGAACTATCATGCCACAAGCCTAGCTAGATTGTTAACTCAGTCATCATATGATTATAGAAATGGGAATTGTGATCAGTGATGATAGCCTAAGAGACTCCGAAGCGTGAAATGACATAATTGAATAAAAATTGTGTCGCTGTCTTACTATCATTAGATAGCGTAGGCATCACCTCGGCCCATTTTGTGAAATAATCAATGGAAACTATGATATACCCATGCCTCCCGGCCGAGCGAGGTTTACAGGTCATATAATCAATGCCCCATTTGGCAAAAGGGAAAACAGTAATGATAGGGTGGAAAGGAGTAGGAGGTGCACACACTTTCCGTTGGTAGTTTGGCACGAATGACAAGAGTGGATGGCGAGAATGCAATCCTTGAAAATAGACGACCAAAAATAACTAGCGTGGAGGATCTTTTGAGCAGTAGCATACCCGAACATATGACCACCACAGGCGCCAGAGTGGCAGTCATTCAAGACTCATGCAACTTCCTTGAATGTCAGACAATGGCAAAGAACAGAGTCAGTGCCGACTTGGTACAGGGTGTCCCCTATTGGACAGCTAATCCTCAATGGGTTAGTGTGGAAGCTGAATGGACAAAAGGAGTCCAAGAGACCTTGGGATGTGAAACCCAACGGTCAAACTATGTACTATAAATGTATATCATACGTTAATAAAAAATGAATTCTCATGTTTATCTTTCATATTGTTCTGGCTGCCCATGTGTGTTTAACATGGTATCAGAGCGGGCGTACTCCTGCCCTACATAATTTCTTTGAACCATTTGTTTTATGAAAGTGTTGGATTTGAGTTATGAGCCTTAACTTGGTCGATTTCTGTATGGGTCAATTTCTCTATTAAGAGTTGAAATGATGAATTTGCTAGTATTTAATTTTCTGGTTTATAAGAGAAGAATTGTAATGTATGCTCTTCAAATGTTAACAACAATTTGCTGTGTGTGCCTATGAGAAGAATTTTTTAATCGAAGTATGTTTTGTTTTCTTGGATGATGAGCGATATTTGTATTAAAAGATTGTAAGCTCTGCTTGTAAATGAGTATTGATTCATATCGACTTTGTTTGCACATGTTGAGGAAAGGCATTTGAAGCTGGTTGAATTGCATGAAATGGGCAATCACAATTAAACTAAATGACAACATTGTTGAGGTTAATAAATCAATTTTTGTGCAATCAAATTTCATAACAGGAAGACAGGATTTGTTGGATCGATTTCTGTTTGTGAGCATTATGCAGTGAATTCACACCTGGAGTTGCTTGGTAAAGTTGAGTGCTGAAGAATTACATCTGACAAAGCCATGAATTAAAGCAATTTAATTTGTTTTAGCACTGATTAATCGATGTGCAGAGGTTGATCTAGATGCAGAATTTGTTAGGATTTTGTTTGTCCTGAATCGATGAAACAGTAATTGTTTAATGCAGATGTGTAGAGGGAAGTTTTCAAAAGTCGACTTGTGTTTTAGCTAAGATGTAGAAAACAATTGTTTGATGAACGCTTGGTATTTCCTACTGTTATGCTGCCCCAGTATCAAAGCCGTTTGATGAATGCCCAGAAGAACGTTTTGGCATCAGAACTATTTGGTGAATGCCCAGCTCCCACTGTTTGATGAAGGCTTGGTATTTCCTACTATTACGCTTGGTATTTCCCACTGTTATGTTGCCCATTTGGTACAAAAGTGGTATAATGGTAAAACTTTCTTATGCTTAACGCTTGCATTCACCTGGTATTGAATGTGTTGAATTCAATATATTTGAATGCGTTGAATGCGGTATATTTGAATGCGTTGAGTGTGGTGTATGGTTCTGCCTACGGTATATCAGTTGAAAGCGAAAGGGTCTTTGTGTTTCCATTTTAACGCTGTCCCATCTTTTAAACACTATCCAGAGAAGATAGAAGAACGTCAAATAATCCTTTCCCTGCAGAAAAATAATTCTCAATCTGTTCTTACATAACAAGATCACAAGTTATTTTGTTTGGCTCATTTACACAAACCTTGACTAGCCTGCCCTTTCGACTTCTCTCATCCATTGGAGCACATTCAATGGCAATCCATGCATTAACATCATCTGCCGTAATTGTATATTCAGGTTGAGCTGCCCCCTCAATATACTGCACAGTGCCATCTTGTAAGTGACAAACCCACTGAAAAGTACAAAGAGAAGTGCCATTGACAGAAGTTCCACATGCTTGTAATGTGTTCATGGTTGTGTTTAATTTTCTACCGCTCTTGTGCGTTGACACTTTGACTACCGTGGTATACATCAAACAAATTTTCAAGGACTGTGGTGAAGAGGGAATCTATTCTTCCATTTCCTGGGCAACGTACATCATAAACAAATGTTGAGGTGCCATTTTGGGGACCGATAATTGCATATCTACTAATTTGTGTTGGCTAACATTTAATTATCAGGTTCTATCTTCCAATTTGCTCATTGTTTAGTTTAGTTTTTGAATGAGAAATGTCCATTATGTAGTAGCTATCACTTAATGGCCATTGCATTTAATTTCTGAATTAGCTATTGGAAAATATAAGTTTATTTGGAGACTGAAAACACCATGGAAGGAAGCACCAGTCTAGCTGTGTCCACGATCGTGTAGAGGCTTTGCAGTCACAGTGGTATTACACCACTGAAACTCCATCCCTTCACATGCACACCTGGGGTTCAAGCCATATAATTACGAGTTGGACATACTTATTGTTGGGTCACGTTTTTTTCCTATGAGCAGAAAGGAATCGAGCTGCCTCCATCTAATGACTGAGGGAAGTAACATCCACTGAGACAAATTTCTATCGATAGAAATCGAGTTCTGGACTCAAGAAGTCATATTTCCTACTAATAGCTGAGGCCATTGGTCATTTCTAATTATTGGGCTTGCATTTCCTCCACAGAAAGCCGCATTCTAGTTTCTGCCCCTTTATTAACATTATATCTCTATGAAGGATCCCACATTGCCTGGGTCATTGTAGCCACCTGTTCTGCCATACAAACGTGGCCCTCAGTGTAATTGTTGCGACTGTATATGGTACATTATTTTGTGTTCTGGCTGTTACAAAGAGGAAGTGATACACTATTTGGAGCATGATGTCAGCTTGAATTGTATGTATACTTGTTGCAACTGATCCGTGGTGTGTAATAGCCTTGATATATGTATGTGGAAGATTGTACTTAGTTCATTGGTATTTTTTCTATGAAGACTATAATTTGGTATGGGTATGTTGGCTAACATATATGATGCATGGTTGGTGCATGGCTACTATTTAAAACATCGAAACATATAAAGTCAAATTACAACGTTGTTTTGGAGATAATTGCAGAAATATCATATTTTTTGACTATTTTTGGCCTAGCTTCATCTCTATCTCTTGAGATTTATTTTATCAATTGAAGCCATTATAACAAAAGCTTAAAGAACAATGGTGCATTTCTAGTTGAAATCCTTTAAGGTCTTCATTTTTGGTGAGACAATGGCCATAATTAATTATTTTTTAGAGCTATTGAGAACATTAATGTTGTCTACTATTGAAGACACGGTGAAGGTCAACAAAGGCACTCTCTTTGACATCCAAACCTCTCTGCAAAATGCACAGCAAAATATTGAGTTTTTGCAGCTGGAAACAAAGCTACAGTAGGAAGAATTACAGCAGTGGATTCATTATTCTGAACATGTTTATGTTCAGAACATTGAGACTGCAACCCATCAACAACAAGTCAATAATGTTACAGTTCATTCAGATAAAGCAGCAAGGTTACATATAGATGTAGAGGTTCAGCTTGCACTTCCCAAGCCCATCATCAAAACTTGGGAACAGCTTGTCCACAACAAGCACAAAACTGGTCTGGATATGACAATGACTTGTCCTTTCATATTCCAGACTACGCCAAGCCCATTCAGTTTCAGAGTGCTGGATTCATTCATGATAGGTCACTTGCTCCTCAAGACCTTTTAGCTTCAGCTGTTCCAGACTCTGCCTCTCTTCCACAACAACAACAACAACAACAACAGATTGTGAAATGCCAACACTGTGATCGAGTTGGCCATTTGAAATATCACTGTTTTGATCTTCATCCATGTAAGCATTGTCATAAAACTAGTCATTCTTCACACAGATGCTTTAGAAATAAATGTCCTGCAAGAACAAATATTCATCTTGGATGGATCGCTTCTTGGCAATGGGCATCAACAGCCAAGAAGATATTCCAAACACATGTCAGAACTTGCTCTAGAGTATTGAAAAGTCTTGCAACTGAATTTTCTCCATCATCTCACCTTGTATCTGATAGGGGGGGAAATTATGGTCATCTACAAGCTTCAAAGTCACATCAAGCGAGCCTGAGCCACAACCTGCCACACTAGTTTCAGATTTGTAGCCAGAGACAAAGATGCCCCTGAACATGCCTTCAGTTGGCAATCTGGGACACTTCCTCTAGCATAAGACTTCAGCTTCTTGCCAACTTTGGAAGAATTCCAGGAACAAAATTGAGAACACTTCCTCTAGCATAAGACTCTAGCTTCTTGCCAGTTTTGGAAGAGTTCCAGGAATTTCATTAAGCATTCCAGAGTTGAAGGTCATCCTTAAACCATCACAGGTTGAGACTTCCCTTTTCAGGTTGAAGTTTTACCTTTTATGCGGGGTGAGACCTCCCTTTTATGGTTGAAGGTTTCCCTCTTTAAAACAATAGGATCACTTTCTCTAGCAGAAAACTTCAGTTTCTTGCCAATTTTGGAAGAGTTCCAGGAACTGCACTAAGCGTTCCAGTGTTGGTGGCCATCCTTAAACCACCGCCCTTTATACCAACATTTCAAAGAGCACATTCAGCCTAGTGTTGCCATGCATATTTGCACATTTTGTATTACATCTCT
>APFE030916821.1:58983-98788 GCA_000404065.3 Pinus taeda | reverse complement strand
CCCAGCATAAGGGAAGTCCTGAATAGAAAAAACCTGGTTTTCCAACCATTGGAAATACTCAGGTTTGAACCGAACAACCTCGGTCCCCTCATCAGGATGACAGGCCATGACTGTGACCCACTGCATCAGTTTGGGCTCTCGAGGAAGCCCAGCTCCAACAGTAAGGTGCTGCGGGATAAGCATAGAAATCCTCTCCAGGCCAAAACTCACGACTAAAGCCCCATAACCAAAAGTCTTAAGTCATCCGTTCTTGGCCCTGGTCAATTGGCCCTTCACATTGGCCAACACAGCATCGCACCAGTTGAAGATGGTGCCTTGGAAGCAATCAGCTCCCATATGCATCTGGGATCCGGTGGAAATATGTAATGCGGCAGCTCCGCAAAGTCTAGTAACAGTGAATGCAATCACCATAAGCTCAGGACGGGATATGGTCTTTATATCTATCCCTTTGTCTCTATTCTGGCGGTTGCAGTACTCTAACCGGAGACTATCGATAGACTGGCCACTTGCCCTAGTCCCAAACAGAGTCAAGTAAACGCCTCTCTTAGGCAAACCAGTCAAGAAATATATATCTGCCGGCTCGATTTCGAGCTGGTGGCCGCCAATAAAGAAGCACTGGTCCTGAACGCTCCATCTGTCAACCATCCACTGTAAGAAATCCACCTGATCCCTCATGCCAGGAATGGCCCAATATTTATACAAGCCGCACACCCTCAAAGCATCAAGTGAAGGCTGATGATTCCATGCGGCAGCATCCATGTCCTTGTGCTCTCGTTCGCGCCAATCTAGCATGATGTACTACCTGCATCAAGCATAAAAATGAATTAGAAAGCTAGAAAACATTTTCATTGGTCCATTTTTGAGGAATTTTTGGTTAAAAACCCTTGCGGCGGGGACCGCACCCTACGTGTTAGACACAGTGCGTGGGACCGCACTTTGTCTACACGGAAGGTGCGGACCCCGAGCTTTTTCCCAATGGAGAAAAAGTCGGGGTCCGTAGGTCTGCAGTGGTAAACCTGCATACCCTGAGCGCGGGTTTTATGCCTAAAAACCCTCCCAAAAAATCAAATAAAAGACTAAAATGAAAAATGAAATGGTTAAAAATGAAGAGTAGGATGATGTGGATTACCTGGAGAAGACGACGTTCGATTCCGACGGTTGGATTTTCCGCAATCTTTCACGCGGGAAGTTTTCTTGAGCAAAAGCACTTTTTTCTCCCCAAATCACAAATGTAAAAATGATTTTGTAAAAAGCCCCTTTTTATAAGTTTTTTGAGTAAATAAATTGCAAATTTGTTTATGTTTCACTTTGAAAAGGTATTCTTGCGACATTTTTATCCCTTTCAAACAGGTATGAGTAATGTTTGTGTTTTTGTGCAAGATAACGGATTATTCAGGCGAAATCTATCATTTTTCGGCGAAAACATTAGAGTCACCTTTAAGCTCTTTTCTGACTCCTAAAACATGAAAAGATTGCCGAGTTTTTCTTTTAAGCTCGTTAAAACAGAATTGAAAGACGGTCCATTTACAGCTCTTTTCCGACCGTAAAAACATAAAAAGATTGCCGGATTTTTGTCGTTTCAAATTCAATATTGGTTATAAAACGACGTGTCCTTGATTGTTTTTTTACTTTTTCAGATCAAAGACACTAATGATGAAAAGTACTCCTTGGTCGTAAAAGATCAAGCGGTTCTCTCAAGTATTATTTTATACTTTTTTCGGGCTTGGGAGACACAAATCTACGAAAAAGTTAACCCTGGAGTCTTCTTAAGTTCTTTCAGACTCTCTAAAAATGAAAAATGCCGAGTTTCTCCTATACTGGACTCGTTAAATTTCGACAGTAAAGGACCTATTCAGTTACAAACAGGAACGGACCACTCCTTCTTAGGGTTCGAATTTAAACTAAGTTGGACTCGCCCGAAGGGTGAGCTTATAATCAAGCATATGTTATCCTCCTCAAGCTTCTAAAAAAATAAAGAGGTACTTGCCAGAAATGGTGGGGGAAAAGAGAGAAAAGTAAGTCTGTCACACTTTATAACCACTCTTGAATACGACACTTTCATTCACTTGGATTGGGAAATCCTTTACCTAATAGTTGATCAAACCACATTGAAAGTCTTCAACCGGTTTCTGGGTATTAACTTTGGGTCAATTGTCACCAAACCATCTGTCGTGTCATTATGTGTTCAAGAGGTCAGTACAAATAAGCCATTCATCTGCAAAATGTCTGTCATCCATCTTGACCATCCCTGAGTCAGTCCTTGCAACTAAATTTCTTCAGCTTGATCTATGATTTCGTGTTGTGGGCTTGCCTATGACGGATCGCTTTCTATCGACTTCAACTCATTATCTAGAAAGATGATCTAGGAATCGTCAGTACCTTGAGATCTGCATGCCTCAATGGCAGGTTTCTCGCCTTTGACGACAGTTTACATCATTGAATTTTGATCAAAGGATTCCATGACATGTTCGACATCAAGACATCTTATCACATTTCATGGATTGTGCTGAGTACTTTGAGGGCCATTGTCATTATTGGTGGTTTCTCTCATGCTTGTTAACAGTTTACATCATTGACTGGTAATCAAGGGGTTTCTACCATGTTCGACTTCGACACATTCAATCGCATGGATAGAATCGTACTGTTTCGGGACATAGAAATGAAGACCCTGGATCAAGTTTCCACCATCCAGGTTGTGAGGAATTTTTCATTCATTATATTATGGAATATTCATAAACAGATGGCTGCATCCATACTGTGTCCACATGTGTCTGTACTTATGATGTGTTACGAGATCATTCCTATATCAAAGCAGTAGTTAGTCGTCTAGTCAATTTTCAGTCTCTTAGTCAGTTTTTATCTGGGTATGGGAATGCCTACCTCAGCGATGATATGATCTCATATATATATTTTGCATTGAATGTTTTTACAGGTTCCAACCGGGCTCTCCGCAAGATGATCCTCGAAATGATAAAGCACTTCACTCTTCCTATATGATAAATGAAAAAATCCTCATATACTACAGACTTCGCAGTTTAGGGGGCAATCTGTTACACAAAAATATCGTCACCTTGATTATTTGCAGTCGGTATGGGTCTATCACCACCTATACCAGCTTCCTAAGCAAGTCTCAAACCTCAGCTCTTCAAAACAAGCTTTATAAATGAGAGAAAGACATCAAAAAAGCAATGTAACTCTGGTTCCGCACTTTCTCTCACTTTTGCCTGTGGGCCCTCACCTTTTGTTCAGGATGTCTGCATACTTATACGCTCTGTATGTAAAGGGGAGGGTGCGTACCCCTGTGAAAGTCAAAAGGCGCAATTTTTATCTTAAAAAACTCACTTTGGTTTGATTCTAGAGTTTCTAGAAGGATTTGTTACGTGGATTGTTCGCTCCAAGTGGTTCATGCATCCCATACAAGGAGGAACTAATCCCTTGTTGAGAGGAGCTATCCCTTTGAAGAAGGACTCTATCCCTTTGAAGGAGGAGCTGGTAACTGATCTCCATTGCACTATAAATTGAGGCATTGGGTCAGTGGCCAGAGAGGTTAGAAGCTGAACTTTTGAGGGTAAATGCTAGTGAAATCAAGACTTCCTCTTTGAGCTTAAGAGGACAGATTACATACCTTTTTGGCTTCATTAGGGAGTGAGTGAAGCTTGTCAAAGTAGAGGAGACTTCTTGTTGGACCCTGGGAGGAGCTTGTACAGCGTCAAGGCAAAGTTTGTAAGGTTCTTCTCCTTTTGAATTAATACAATCAAGCTCATTTTTCTCAACAAGTATCTCATGTTATTTGTTTCATGGACTCCTTGACTTTCATGTTAAATATGTTTCATAATACTAGTTATTCAGGTGCTATTTAATCATTTGCCTTGTTTGTGTTTGCAGGTTTGTGACAAAGGAACTTACTTGGATCAAAGGAGCGAAGGCATCTCCAAACTTGCGTTGAACATGAGGTAGGCCTTAAACACATTTGTTTGCCATTATTTATAAAGCGCATTTAGAGAAAGATAGTGTCTGGTTGGTTTGTTTGTCATTAGGTCTTCATTAGATTCTAGGAAGGTCTATCTTGTCCGCAAGATCGACTCATTCTGCGTGACAGCACCATAGGAGAAACTCACACGATTCTACTTCCCATATACACAATGTTCACATAAACTGAAATATAAAGAGAAATTAGACATACCTTTTACCATACCATTACCATGAAGTATTCGAAGGCCCTTCTCTCCAATATGTCCAAGCCTTTGATGCCATAGCATGGTATTTTCTCCACAGACCACTAGATTTTCTCCTCTTCTTTCAGGAAGCACATAATTATTTCACCCATTAATAACAATACTACCCATAAGCTTGTACAAAGTTCCAATTTGAACTCCCCACATACCACTGCTCCTCGAACCATCTTGCTGGTATCTTTCTCGAACACTATTTCTACACCTGCATCATCCATCTTACTTACAAAAATCATATTTTTGGCCAAGGTGTAGGAATATGTAGAACACCCAAAAGTGTTCTAATCATTCCACCTTGCAAATTCAAGTTGACTTTTCCACGTTGGATGATTCTAGCCTTTCAATCAACCCCTAAGAAGACATCACCACCATCATATTTCTCATACCCACAGAACCCCTCCCTATGGGGAGTGAAGTCAAAGGATGCACCTAAGTCAATCAACCATGCCTCATGATCTACATGTGTACTTGAAGTATAACCCAAGTACACATCCCCACCTTCATTTGAGGTGGTGTTCACCTGTATAGAAGGAGCATTGTAAATATGTGTCCTTTCTCAGGAGCTTTAGATCTATAGTCCTTTTTGAAGTGCCCTTCTTTTCTTCATTTCCAACATACTTTTAGAGGTTTTCCTGGAGATTTATATCTCCCTCTAGATTTAGATCTCCCACTTGACTTATTTTTATTTATGTTCTGGGACCATCCTCATACAGACAAGGCATCTCCATTCTGGCTCTCTATATTTTTCGTCTCATCTCATCAAACTTCAAGGTAGTTGTATTGCTACCTATTGCAAAAACCAAACTCTCCCACAAATCTAGTAGAGAACACAACAAGTTGATGCATACCACATTATTAAAGGTATTCAGATGCTCTGTCATCGAGTCTCCATCCTTCATCCTCAGGTTATACATCTTTTTCCATAGGAAGAGTTTGTTCACCAAAGACTTAGATTGGTACAAATTCCATAACTTTTCCCACAGATCCTTCGTTGTAGCTTCCCCTCATACATTCAACAATATTGAATCTGAGATACAAAACCATATTGTGATGTTTTCCTTCTGAGCCAACTTTTCCCAGTCTTCTGCTAACATTTTCGTTGGTTTAGTACCTGGATCTATCATGATCCACTTATCTTTATCCACCATCAGATCCTCCATCTTGAGTTTCCACAACTCAAAAATCTAACCATTAAATTTCTCAATCTCTATCTTTCAACTTCTCACCATATCTTTCATCAAAAGAATCGATCTAGCAGATCTCCCACTGAATAGGGTCTACCACAGGCCCGAGTAAAACCCCTCAGAAACAAAAGCATCCCCTTGAAGCTGAAATAGGTGTTAACCCTGTAAACATTCCTGCAAATGAATTCTTAAAAAACAAAAAATATACAATGGCAAGAAGAACAAAACAAATACATAGATATTTTCCCCTAGATCCCAAAATCAGGACTACCACATTGATTTTTTATGTTCCTTTCAATGTAATACATATATATACATGCCAAAGCATTCATAAACCCCAATCCATTAACTCCGGATTAGAGCATAATCGTAGTTCCCTTAACCGGATCTAACAAATACCATGGGCAAAAAACCATCATGCCCAAAACCATGTGTAAAACCCATGAACAAATTTCTTCAGGTTTACAGAGTGTCATGATGAACTTGGTCAAGTTGGTTTTACTGTAGCTGAGGATGTGTTGGGTCTCCAAGATGTCTTCAAAATATCATACACTTTCACCTTCATTCTCATTTTTATTGCCTCATTTCATCAACTTGTCATTACATAGCCCTACACTTTCATTGCCATATGGGTTCATATTTTGTATTTTCCAAATTTATTAGTTTTAAGTATTTAGAGTGAATTTATAATTAAAAGTTAGAAAAATAACATGTATTTACTTATACCTAAAGGAGGAATGAGCTTGGTGACGTGTGTAGGTGATTTGGAAGCTGCCAAGACACTCTTATGTGGCCTCCAAGGTTCAATTTCGAATTCTCTTCAAGATTGGAAGGAGAGTTGGGATAGGAGTCAAACATATCTCATAGGATAAAATCATGGATAAAAGGATATGTGTATAATAGGTTGAGATTTTTAGGGATCTAAGGAGAGAATGGTGGATCTCCATTAATGAGGTAGTTGCTTTAATTTTTGTATAAATAATAGAGCATTCTCCTTTCATATAAGAGGAGTAGTAGAGGAAGAATTTGTAATGTGAAACTTGTAATATTGGAGAGGTTTAGAAACATGGAAGCATATGTAACATGCGTGTGTAATAAGACAAGTTAATAGTAAGTTTGTAGCATAGATTTTGAATTGATAATTGTAGATCCTTTTTATGTAATTTGTGAATTATCATGTTCCTTTGATTTTTGCAAAGTGTGCTTAAATTAATAATTTCACTGTCATGCAAGAGTGCTTAAATTAGTTATCTCATTTATGCAAATGTGTGCTTTCAATTCTCACAAATGGTTTTACTTCCAGAACTGTGTGGTGTGATTTATTGCTTTCTAGAATAATTTTTTTTCAATCTCAATTGTCATTTTTCATTTAATAGATTAATATTTCTCTTTCGAAATTGAAAACTGATCTCTAGCACATATGGTACACATGTGCCTCGCAATCCCACAAACCCCCAGGTTGATAATTTAGGTTAAGAAATTTAAGCAATTAAATTACCTCTATATTTCGGCGCCATTTCGAGGGAGGTGCACATAGGGATCAACCTTTGATTTCAATTTTTGTTTTAATTTCTTATTCACTTTAAGCTTTTTTTTTTTTTTTCATTTTCTTGTAATTTTAGTTTCATTTTTGCATAATGCAATTTCATTTTCTAGAAATCATTTTGGCGCCATAGAATTCTAATTAGCTTACTAGATTATAATATATTTGACTAACTTAAAATATATATATATATATATATATAGATATTATATATATATATATATATGTGTGTGTGTAGTGTGTGTGTGTATTGTATATGTATATGTATACATATACATATACATTATAAATTTTTAGGACAAAAAAATATAATAAATCAACGTTGACAAGTTTTTTTTAAAAGGTTTCATTTTTTTATTTTTTATTTTTTATTTTTTTTAGTTTTCGGTGGTGCTGTATGAGCCACCATTTTCTAATAATTTGCAGGGAATGATGCTTTCACGGATATTCTTGATCCTTGCTATTAATCTTCAAATTCCATGAAAATTGGAATTGATATCAAGATTCATAAATCGCTCCAAGATATTCTCCATCGATTTCGGGGAATCTCGATTTCACTACATTAAGCCACTTCCTAGAAGGGCTTCTCCCCACTGCAATCCCAACCTACAGTCCAGGGCACCATCAATTGGTAATAGAATAATTCAAATGAGATCACTGGTGGAGTGTGATGAAGCAAGACGAGATTCTACTAGGTTTTCTGGAAATTTTATTTTTCTGAGATTTTTCTTGGCAGTTTTGATTTTCTAAGATTCTACTTGATTTTATGAGTTTTGGATACACAGTATGGGAATCCATTCACTTTTCAACTACATTTGTCGTGGCTATGTGCATCTTTGTTTCTGGGATTCTTGTCAACTACTCGATCAGATTTACAAATGCTACACCTTTGTTTGAACCTCTTATATTGTTAGTTTTTGATGGTAAATCGTTCCTTTATCTATCGCTCATCGTTCGATTGTTTGCAATTATAATCAATCGACAAATATACATACAATTTTGAGTTCAAAGTGTTTTACCAAGCACATGTAATGTTCGAAGTGACAGAGCGTTTCTTTGTTAGCATTAGGAGTATGGATTCACTAAAAAATATTTAGGTTTTGCAAAACCAAGCAAGGTCGTCCATCTAAGATGCGGGGGTTTGATTATAGTGAATAACTAAAAGCAATGCAAGACTATGGATAGATCTCTTGGAAAGAAAGTGATCAAGTAGACATAAGTAATATGACTAGTCAAAGTGCCCATCCCCACCGATAGAATCTAAGTAGTCTGGTAGTAATGACTGAAAGGGAGTTATGGCGATTCAAAACATGGTGTTGTCAAACTTCCATTAATGCAGTAGGCTTTCTTTGCCAGATGGATCCCTCCATTGGTCCATTGAGATTATTCTGGTCGATCCAAGAAACATTACCAACCATGTATTTCAAAAAGAACAAATGGGTTGTTGGGGGGTTCATAGGCCTATTGTGCTCCCCTAGAGTCGAGAACTAGAATTGTATTAAGCCAAATAGCTAGCCTCATCCACCCAGCAAGTTCTAAATGCTAATTCATTCCATAGGTTGTGCAATTATATACACATAATACGATGGATTCTAATGTGAAATGCATGAATCTGTGCTTCAATCAATTGTGAAATTGAGTCTACCATTAGAGAGAAAAACCGAATGGCTAATTGGATGTAATGTTAAGGAAAGTCTATGGAAATCTACATGAGGATGAAGAATTGTACGTAGTGAGTATAATTAATACTCGACATCATTTCTATCACAAATCGTCCCACCAAATTTCCCATTCACCGATTCATCTTTTTTGTTCGAATCAAAGTGGTTGTGTTTTCCATTTATTTTAACACCTTTTAATGTTCAATCATATAAATGATTATGTTTCATTATTATTGGTTATGCGTTCCGTGGAAAATGAAGGAGAAAGATAATCGAATGCAAACACCAAGATCAAATGCTTTCCAAAGCGTTGACACATTACTTTGAGGCTGATTTGGTCCTTATTCTAGTAGAAAAAATATGCGCCTTCAATTCCCATTAAAAGAGCTCAGGCGGGGTTTGTTGTCCACAGAGAGTAATAGACATAGGAGAGGACCAACTGAGTGGACATTGAAGTTTTCATGAAATAATCAGGAGTGGAGTGACAACAAGAGTGAGAATTTGTCTCAATGATCTGGTAAGGAATCACATTAATACCTGGCTTCGAAGGACCCAAAAGCAGCACGAGTAAAACGCTTCACAAATTCATGCTACCACTAGGACCTTTGAACCTAAATGTGATGGACTTCAAATGAGTGCCAATCTTTGCTTCATTTTCATTTAAAATTGTAATTTTCACTTTCATTTGCATTTGATGGATAAAATTTGACTATGGTACGATTCCGTTCCTCTGAGGAATTACACCACTTCATTTCATGCTCGAATAATGATTTAGTTTTGTTTTCATTTTAATTTGATGAGTTTGAGCATTTCCCCTTAGTAAATTTATCAATTACAATGGAGGAATAAGACTAGTTTTGACATTCACTCCTTACCATTCCCTTCCTATTGATGATTTTCAGATGTTGTTAAGAAATTCTCAGATGTGCAGGCCATAAAGGCCCAATACAAATGTGAAGGTCATTCCCAGCATAGGCAGGGACTCCATACATGGGCAGCCCATGGAGTTCGAGCCATCATAGTTGTCTTCCTAGATAGATAATGTCGTATCCTCGCTCTCAAAATAAAATAAGTGACTATCATCTGCGATGAACACCAAAAAACAAGATTCATTAAAACGTGGAAATTATTGATCATCTGATGACAAATTACTTATGTGATCACTCTATGAGGTATTGGATTCTGTTTCAAAGAATACTAGTCCTGTGATTTTGCATTTGCATGATTTTGTATTTGCAAGATATTGAGAGACTTTTATTCAGACAAGAGACATTGAGGCTATGTCGTGAATATTCTGATGTCTACACCCTTTCGTGTGATGCATTTTCTTTATAATGGAAGCATTTTTAGTATTGGTCAGCTCATATTTAGTTATCCCCATTCTCGCTCGACTTTAGACCATGTGATCCCTTTATATGTTACTAGTATTTTGGTGGACACATCCTCATATCCCATGTGTTCAATTTCTATTGAGAAGGAACCTTTGGATTCATGCTCGCTTTCATGAGTCCTTTCCCAAAATTATAGCAGGAAATCCTCTTGCGCTCTTGAGTTCGTTCATAGTGAGATCTGCGAGCCTATGACCACTCTATGACACGTGGAATGTAGCCAGTGCACCACATTCGAAGCATTATCAGCATGCTTGGGGAAATCAAGAACAAAGGCTCTGAATCTCCCTGCCAACCAAGATTTGAGATTGTTGTTTGTTTTAAACACTCATTCTCGATTCAAACTGCCTCATCCAAAAGGTTATTATAGAAATACAATAGGCTTCACCTGCGTTGAGGAAAAATATTGGGATCTAACTCACCAAATTTTCTCCTTTTTTGTGGAATTAATCAAAGAAGTGAAGCCATAGAGTTCAATCCATTCACAACAAAGCTTGTAGTTGCTTTAACTTTCATTGGAGGTTTCCATCAAAATGATGATGTTGGCCTTGACTAAGCATAAATGCTAACCATACTCTAGTGAAAACCTAAAGAGTGAAAAAATGTGTCTATACAAGGTGGGCATGTCCAATGCTCATTATGATGACTAATCTTAAATTATTACAATCGAACAAAGAATGGTCTTTTCAAGTCAACGTTATGGTGGTTGACGTGCTGATGGAAGATGATAATAAATGTTGATGCCCTCAAGGGAACTTCATGGTCAAATAGATTGAATTTGGTTCCCCCATGTATAACAAAGGTGAAGCACTGTTTAAATAGATTCTGCAGTATTCATGGATCTTCAACTTCGAGTACCTCCCTTGTATCATGCCGTAAGAACCATTGAATGAGGTGCTTAGTGATGTGGGGGTCTTCGACTAAATGAAATAACTACAAAAATAGCTAAGTATGGAACCAGATTTACATGAAAGTTGGTGTTGGTGTCGAATGTTAAGGGGACCGATGACATCAATGGGAAATAGTGATTGCCATTGTGCCACCCGAAGGTATCCCTTCAAGGGGGAAGTATCTAAGGTACTGCCCCTATCCTGGAATACGAATGTTGAAGTTGACATGAAAGGAGCTTTAATTGTCCAACATGATGTGTCGAGGAATTAGTATGAGATGTAAACAAACTATAATAGTGTAGGTCAGATAAGGCATGATAGCGAGAGCTGGCAATATGAGAGGATATGGACAACTGGCCCAATATCAGAGCTTTTGTGCAAATGGTTGCAGTCAAAAAATGTTTACTGATAGGGATGTCCCTAGAGTTGGTGGGATTTCTAGGGTGGGTGTGAGTATGCTCTGACTGGCATGAATATGGTAAATGACTATGGGTGATGTGAAAGCTCTGACCAAGGGTGATTAGAAACTTCCACCAGGTAAAAGACATGAATGAAAAAAATCTGGGTGGGAGTCCTTTTCCTAAAAAGAATATTTGTACACTTGCTGAAAGAAAATGAGGTTGATTTGGATGTACAGACACATAGATAGGTGCCCCATGATAATGGTGATCAATATGGAGGTATGATGCTTTTGGCTGAGGGAAAGAGCCGCATTGGTTGGTCTCCATGTTGGGTTATTGAGGCAAATGAAGTTACACAGATGGGCTATGCAATATGGGTGAATGATAGGCCAAATGTAGGATGCAGAGGTGAATCTTAAATTACAATAACTTATAATTTTTAATTGTTAAATGATTCCTTTTCAACTATTAACTTAAACACCAATTAAAATTATTTTATATATATATATAGATAGATAGATAGATAGATATATATATATATATATATTATATTATATATATATATATATATATATATATATATATATATATATATATATTATATATATATATATATATATATATATATATATATATATATATATATATATATATATATAATTTTAAGGTATGGTCACCGAATATAACTAACTTCCTTTAAATTATCAAAATGAATTTCTGACTCCGGTCCCTAAGTCAAAATTAGCCATTGGTCAAGATAGCTGTTGGAGGCTCTGCTGAGACTATTTAACATGCAATTGCTGGATATGTTTCCTCAACTTGTCCTAACAATGAACCACACTGGTTGGTTCGAAACGCGTCGACAAATGCCTTTCTATATGTGATTTATGCCGAAGTTCTACTTATAACTATTATGGATCACGGAAGCCTTAATTCAACTATCTTGATACGTCGTAAAGTACCAGGTATGGACCGGGAAATGGAATGTGTGCGCGATGAGTGTAGCATAATGGGAGTGAAATCAAGGCATTAAGTGGAGTGGTTCCTGGGTCAGAGTAAGTGGTCATGGCTCCTGATAGTGAAGAGGAGTATACAAACATGAAGCGGGCCATGAATGGGAGGGAACTATTTACCGGCGTAGATGTTTATCATATTCCAAGGCGAGATGGTGATAAACATGGTCGAGATGAGGGACCCTATGGTGAATTTTAGTGAAATGATGTCAATATGTGAAAATCTTAGGAGGAACCCTATCATGCTGAGTGGAGAATGATACCTGCTCTGTTATTTTCTTGTCAGGGTGTTGGTTGAAGCGAATTGTGTGTGATGTACTTGCAATATACATAACCAATACCCCAAGTGAAAGAATATCTTTAAAACATACATATAATCTTTGACTGATTGAATTCTATGAATTAAATAACTAGAGGAGTACCTGACATGAAATTTTGAGTGTACGATGGGCCCAAAAAATGAGTTTTGGCATTTACTGGAATGGAGAGTTCCATGATGAAGATGGTGTGGTACTGGTCCATGTGTCTCTTCTGATTTTTTCAATGGATGTCGCAAGCTTCTGCAATGGACTCCAAAAAATGGTGAAAAGGGTGATAGATAGCGTGAAGGGGACTTAATATCACTTCATTTGTACTGCTGAGTTGTAGAGGTCAGAGTGAGGTTTTGGAGTGTTTCTTGCCATTATGGTTAGCCAAAGAACTAGGGATGCACACAAGGAGACCTAGGTAAGTTTTTATACCCTACTCTTTGACATTTTGATAGAATTAGGGTAGACAGGTTGTACAGGGGTCCCCTATCTGACCTTTTAAGATTTACTTTTCTTGGCCGCATGGGAAAATCTTGTGGAGTCGCATAGTCACCATGCAAAACTTAGCCTTAGATGCATGTTCCATACATCTCAGCTGAGATATGTTGCGGTGAAACCATTTGGGGGTCGCTACGGCTTGGACACCATAATACACAAAGTCTTCATGTCTATGTGAAACATAGATACACAATATGAATGAGGAGTGCATAAAGGAAAAGGTAGAGTGCAGTAGAGGGTTTAAATTGGAAGTTGAGTGCAACATAGAGTTGGTGCAGTGAATGGGGTGTAATGAAGCTAGATGTCACACAAAAGGAGGACACTAGTAAGTGGGAGAGAAGGAGGCATGTAGGGCATAACGATCATTATGATCTTATAGGGAAAGGATCCAACTAAGGGGGTCATGCTTAGTAGATGATTAGATATATTTTGGAGAAGGAAAAGATGAGGCAAAGTGGAGCCAAAGAGGGCAGGTCATATTTTGGACAATCGTTACCATACTTGGGATAGCTTAGGGGGAATAAAATGAAATATCTCAATGACTTTCAAGGCAGCTGAGTTGAATGGGAAGGAATGGAAGAAGAATTGAGAGGCTTCAAAATAGCTATAATACGGCCTCATGAGGAAAAAGTGGGAGTTGGACATTGGTGAGAAGTGTTTGTAGAATGAGTCTAGAACCGATTTTTGTGTTAGTGTATTTTTGATGTAATATGTAAGCTACATCCAAGTCTGTCATTGCCTCGAATCCGTATTGTAATGGGATTAGTATTTGATGATATTAGTTTGTTACGGATTGGTTATGGTTTGGTTTTGATATTGTATAATGTTATCCTAGATGGTCACTGAGCCTATTACTTTAATATATGTAACTTTGGATGTTTTTCCTTTCCTGCTAATATACGTGTGATCTATTGTTGGAGAAACTACAATAATATTTTTTGAATATTAAATGTCATTTGGAGAAAATGTTGTGGTATTTATGATGCATATCTATGTGCAAGAATTATTTTAATCTCCTATTTATGTGAATGTATTGCATTAAACTATGATTTTTCTATGTATTTTTGTGATGGTCTATATCGTTGTTACTAGGTTGAAATTTTGTTAATTAATCCTAATGAACACCCTGTTAATGTGTCTCATAATGGTGGTCTATGGTGATGATCTCGTCTGGTATGGACCCATAGTGTTGTGTTTGTTAGGTTTGTATGAATGAGCATGAACCTTCTCTAGATTAATAAGGTTTAAAGGGTCAGTTGGGGTTGTGTGTTAGTCATAGCTATGTGATAGTTGCGAATATGCTAGAGTCTAGGGTCGACTCTGCTTTCACCATAAGGATTTCATGTTAGAGGTCTCAAACCATTCATGAACATTGTGGGTTGTATAATCGATGTTCAACACTATGTGCAATAACATCATAGTGTTGTAGTATGTGTCAATAAGGAAAGTCACATCATAGATAAAAGACAATTGTAATGCCTCCTCCCACACTTACCCACTTTGACAAGCTCTATAGGGTAAACATGAGCTAAGTGTTACTCTGATATGACCTGACCTCCAAGTTTCAATTATGGATGTAGGGCCTACAAACTTGAAGTAAATTGACATCCCTCTGAGACTACAAATCCCTCAGGATCCTACAAACCCCCTTTGGTGATCAATCCTAGAGTTGGAACTCTTTTTCACTAGGTTTACTCCCAAACCACACCCATAACACTACATACATTTGGTTGGGAGGCTATAACTGCACCCACAAGCCTGTCTCCATGCGGTTATGACCCAAAATTCCTTGTTTTTTGCATGAGGTTGTGAGATCTATGCCACTTTTTTAGGTCAACCTCCATACCACTGCCTAGAATTGTTTGTAACTTTCCAAAATCATGACAATGATGATAAAAATGTTAAATAATCAAAGCTTGATAAATATCTTGACCAATACTTGCCTAATGCAAGATAGACACTTCATCAAACATATAGTAAACATGGAAACTACAAGTCATGAATGCATACCTGATCCTAAACTTATGAACTTCATCTGAAAATCACAAAGAAGGCTCAATGCCCTCTCAAGCTAGCTGCAAAAACACTTGTTAGCCTATGCATTCATCAACCATCTAATAACTTATCAAGCCATGAAAAAGCGCCATAGCTAGAGAACATAATAGAACCATGCATATAACCAACATATAAGCATAATAGAAACCATGACAAATTAGCCATAAGATCACCATAATAACAATTACAAGAGCTCATCGATCACAATAGGAAAATAGATCATATTAACATATGAAAATTATAACCAATTCATGGGCTTCCATGTATCACCCAACCATAGTATTAACACCAGAAAATCATACACATGTTTGCACAATTCAGAAGACGCTAAAATTCATCCAACAGAATGCACAAGTGAAGATTTTCTAGTTGAAGACATTATGAAGTTCAAAATAATTAATTTCTCCTATGGTACAAAATTTATGGAGTTTAAAAAATCAAATTATGCACAATGCTTCTTTGATAGTCATGCACCGCATAGTATTTCCTTTGAAATCCACATGATCGAGAAAATGGCTGACTCAACAAAATCAGGACCACTTCCCACACTTGGAGGTGATTCCCTAACAGGATCTCAATCAAGGAAAATCGAACTTGAGTCGCCCTGAAGATATGCAACCTTTAATGGAGTCATCTTGTCCTACTCATAAGTCATTATCATTCATGAACCAAGACAGTGAAGATGGATTCAAAAAATTAGATATAAACAAGCCATGGGAGAACCAAAACATGAGACATTGTTATGCTAGCCAAATTTATATCATAGTAACCCAACATTTCATTGTTGAACCAAAGAAAGTAAGAGAACTAGCATGTTGTCCATATTGCTTCTAAGAAATCCATCATCTTAGCGAGAGGAGAAGAGTCCACCATTGAGAGAGCCTTCATACTTCTTTGGGAGAGGATAATTTTGCAAAGAGATTGAGGAAATGAAACTCCTTACTAATGATTTTTGTGCACCATAGCTCAAAGAATTATCTTCAAGTGTTTAGTATTCATCTATTGTATTCAACTTCTACCATCAACAACCAATAAAGGGAACTCTTCCATCATTTTGTTGACTTGTTTGCTCCATTGAGAATTGTTTGTGTATTTATCTCTTTGTTTTAGTTCATGTTCGTATATTCATTTTTTTCACTATTTACAATTCTTTGTTTATCTAAGTTTTTTCACTAACAGCACCAACTTTGTCTGTGTTTGTTTTTAGGGAAAAACAAACTTCTAAGGAGGTGTCTTTTGGTGCACCATTTCTACAAAAACACTACCGTATAAATGGTGACCATACTATTGTCTTTCTTTAATCTAAAGGTTATGTTTGTAGGACCTTCCCTCTATATAATCAACTTACAAGGTATTCAGTACCTCACTGGAATTTTTGTAGGTCCCTGTGGACCTGTTATTGGCTAAGAAACTAGTTAATTTACAGTTTCTTCTTGACTGACTGACCTCTTCTCAGATAAATGTGCACCACGCAAATTTTCATTTGATAGACACGATGTTGTGTCTATGCATTATGAAACCCATGCACTTTTCCAAAAAGAAAAAAATAACTTGTAATTTCACACTTTTTAGGCTATTGGCAGCCTTTAGTGAAATGTCTTCATCTCTACAATTTTTTTCTAGTCAGTTTAGATTAATTAATTTATCTACTAATCATAATTAGTTGGGTAATTAGGCTATATTTACTTTTAGTTTCAATTATCATATAGCTTAATTAGTAAAGGAGTAAGTGGCCCATCATCCACAAATCTTATTACTAACCAAAGTATTCATTTCTTTCATTTTATAAGACTAGGATAAAGTGTTATTAGAGAAAGTTAGTAATATTTGCTTCCCTTGTGTCTCTTAGATGAACTTGGGTTTGCATATCAAAACTTTCTTAAAGCATTTGAATTTCCATCTTCTTGTGTTGAAAATTCACATAGTGTAATAGGAGAAAAAGTAAGCGGCCTATCATCCATATATCATTTCTTTTTCATGCAAGGAACAATTTAAATATCGTGTAATTAGGGGAATATTGGAATGGATCACTAAATATCCACATCTTCTCACACTTTACATGCGCACTTCATCACTTGCACACAATTACACATGACACACTAAGCTTCTATAAAATTCATATTAGAAGGCATCCAATTTCTAGACCTTTTGAAACTTATTTTATTTTAGATTACATCTCACACCCTAAAGAAAAGTAAGACCCTTAAAAGCAACCACAACTTGAACCAACTAAATTCCCCACAAGGGCTACCAAATAATTTGTAGTTCAAGTTACGACCATTAGGGGTAGGCATCTCATATGCTGTCAACGTCATGTTACATATTTGAGACATAATATTTGACTTTTTAGGGAGCTTAAAATCGTTCAATAATCCCAAGGAAAATAATACCTGAGCATTGTAGAGATCCGATTCAGAGGGGGTTCGTCTTAGGTGTAGCACGTGTGGTACTCTTTGGGGCTATCCGACCCATCTAGTACTTAGTACTGGTAACTGACTACCAAGAAGCTAAAGACTAGAATGCTCACGTGTAATAAAGGTACTTTAGTGGCCACAATATAGGGCATCCTTTCCCTATAGGTGATGATGCAAGCAACACTTAAGCCTCTTTTTCATTAGCTTGGTTGATTCTTCGGTTGCTGGAAGGCGTCGCCAGTTCTTTCAGGACATTTCCCCAAGACCCATCAAAAGATATCTCCACAAGTCCAAGTTACATTAAGAGTGTAAACGATGAATAAGTCTTCTTAGGATCTATTTTCATACACAAAAAACAAATTAAAACCATTTTTTTTATCAGATAGGATAAAGTTAAAGACAAAGTAATATTATATTTTTCATTGTGTTTTACGTATGTGATTTATTTCCCTTGAAGAGTCATCTCCTTCCCTCACCATAAGAAAGTATCACACAATCTAATCGACACCACGGGGGACCCCATGACTCCTTGTCAATCTAGATGCTTCTTAGCCCTACCCCCATTACCAAGAAGTGCGTCGGAAATCCTACCATATAGGCAGGGAGGACATCACGCAACCACCATTATAAGACATTCCTTTATTGGTGCATATTTTCTGAAGACCCCTCCCCATCAAAGAACATCTATCACGACCGCACGAAGGTCCCCACACACTACCCCTTTTGGGAGCCCACATACCACTCCTCTGGATAGTCAATGAGACACCCACCAAGGTAGTTCTCCTAACACTTCCCCATAGAGGAACCCTTTACATAAAGTTATCCAAAAGAAAATTGCGATGGAGGAAAACTCACAAATATCGCTCTTAGCTTCTTTAAACCTTCCATATTTGAGTAAGCTAACCAATAAATTGATCGCGCATAGCTAGAATTGGCCAATCATGCCCACCAAGCTCCCTTCCGACGTTCCAAAATTTTAAGGGAGACAAGGAGAAGATCCAAGAAACCATGTCATGACATTTCAACTGTGGTGCTCATCCAATAGTATTACAGATAATACTATTTGGCTATGACTATTTCAATGCACCCTTATTGGGCCAACAATGAAATGGTACATTGACCAAGATTTTATGTCACATGGAAACTTTATCTCCCTAGATACAACATTTGTCACATTCTTTCAGATCTTGGTTCGTCATGATTTGGGCCTGGAACTCCTCACCCACTTCAGACAAACACCTTCTACACACATATCATATCATATTGATGAATGGTGGAAATGTCGTAGCTTGTATAAAGCACAATTTTGAGACAAATTCCTCCTCTACTTATATTTGACATCCCACAAATTAGAAATTTCAAAAGACATGGAAAATGCATCCATGCATAACCAGGAATAAGTCATTAGAAAATTTGAACAATTAGAGCTTATATACACCTAGTATCGATATATCTATCATGTGCTTCGAGATGCCCCACTCCTGCAGATTTATAAAGAGAAAATAAGCATATCCAATGATGTTGATGGATTGATAGGGTCCATAACCCAAAACCAACTCAGAAACACCTACCAGTACCTTGGATACACGTTCAATGTCCAAGCATTTGATGCTAGACAAAACACACCACCACTACAATGTATAGGATACTACCCCAGTCAACCCACGTTGATGCATAATGGTTAGTAGGGTGAACCAATATCAACCCCCACATGGAGGCCCATACCCTCCCCCATAGGGAAACCAATACTCCTCTAGGAATATGGACTCAATGTCGTCTTCCCAGAAGCCATATACTAATTAGGGACAAGGAAACTAGTATTCTCCTTTCCCTGCACAACAACAAAGTAGCCAACCAATGCAAAATAACATAAGGGTTAACCTAGTGCAACCTTAGATCGCTCACTAAGAAAAATCGGAGGAGAAGTTGAATGTATCTAGCCCAACTAATGTTACTAAGAAAAAACTAAATAGAAAACCAAAGAGAGAGCCTAAACAAAAGGGAAGTAACCAACAACAACCCTATGGACAATGACAAGAGACAACCCTAATCAGAATCAAAACCAAGGGCTGACCAATAACAACCCATGGAGGCAAAACAAGAACACAAGTCTACAGAATAATCATTCATGTGCCATCTATGGGGATTATGGTCATTATACCCATCATTGTCCTCAACTCCCTTAGTTGAAAAGGATACAGGACAATAGGGGGAAGGGATGGAAATAAACTACAGTAATATAGGACACTTTCCCCCATTAGGGAGTGGTTAACACTCAACAACAACCATCCCATCCACATCCTTCTGGAGGGAACATCCATAATAATTATAATCATGACATTTTCGTGACAGGAGAAGATATTCTCCTGCAAATGTGAAATAGAAGTTATAAAGATCCCCTAGAACCTAACTCATCTCCCTTAACAATGAAAACACCTACAACATCATTGACCATTCCTTGACTTCCTATTGAACCCATGTCAAAGATGGTCAAAGGACCTTTATGGTGGGCAAAACATAACTCAAACTTTGCTCATAGATACAACATAGTCGATGACTTAACACAACCTCCCTCATCTATTTCAGCACTAGAAGTCCTAAAAACATACCTAACCCAATGGAAATCCCAAATTTTCTCTCTAGTCATAATCGACCTAGCTGAATCTCGCCTAATGGTATTTTACATGGATAAAGCTACCCCATGACTATGATCAGCCATTGCTTTTCAAGACCCAGTCTCAGTCCAAATATCACCATCCATCATTCCATTATTGACAAAGGGGCATCCAAATGTATAATGTCCAAATATATTTGGTAAAAATAAGGATCCCCTGAACTTAAACCTTTTGACATCATGCTTAGATTATATGATGGATGTCCTTCAGCCCCCGTAGGCCTATATTAAGGTGTTCCAGTACAAATGGTTGGCAAAACCGTACTAACACATGTCGAAGTATTGGATGCTCATTTGGATTACAATATCCTACTAGGCCGAAGTTACATGTATGAGATGTTAGTAGTTTCCTCATCTATATTTAGGGTAATGATGTTCCCCCATGAAGGAAATAGATCAAATCACATATTATGAGAAGATGACATTACCTGCACCAAATGGTGTGCTACCTTTCATCTCATATTCTCCTTAATGGATCACCACTTACATTGAACTCAACCTAGGCCAATTCAAGCAATCAACACTCCAAGGAACATTCCCAGAAGGCCATCCTATGATAGAGGATATTTCTCCAACCACAGGAGCACCTGTATGCATGATGAGTTCATCAAACACTATTGGCATTATGGTACATGTGTTGTCCTTGATGGCAACCCACATACAGGTCAATTCAGAAATGATAAAGTGATGTATGATGGCATCTCACATTGTAATAGGTCTATTCAGAAGTAACATTGTAATGAAATAGAAGAACAAGATGGTGGGAAAAAGGATTATAAATCAGAATCAAGAAATTGAGGAAAGAGAATGTTTTAAGTTGTATACGCTATTTAACCTAGTCCGAGTCATGTATACAAACAGGTTCACAGAATAAAAGGTGCATATACTTATGCATGTAGTTTCACAAAAAGAAAAGTGCGTATGGGATGGAAAATTAAGGTTAAAGAATACTAGGGGTTCCTACCATTGTATTGGCCCATAGTAATGAGTGTAGAAAAGAATATTGATCCCGTCAAAGAATACCATCGAAATAACTATGGTTTTGACCCAAGGTATTGAAAAAGGCTAAAACTATATAAGGAGGTGAAGATCAAAGTGCGAGGGTGTGCAAGTGATGCAATTCTTATGAAGAGTGAGATCAAAAGCAAATATGCATGTTATGGGTTTTTTTATGCTTTGCCTGATCTGAACTAAGTATGCACCTGAGTGTTTGGTGATGGATGAGACCTAATGATGGATCAGGATCATGAGACCTGAAATGACTTATCATTATATGATCTAATAATGGATAGGCTAGATCTGAGTGCTAACGCATGGTTTACCCCTTATATGTTATGATCTGGGTATATCTAAAGTCTTGAAAAGTTATGAAGTTATAATTCATTATTTGCAGATCTATACACAAGTTAGCCATGGTGAAGGCACTTATACATGTGGATTTAGCACTTCCAAGTAGCGTATGGAGAGGAATGGCTTGTTGTTCATAAAAGATAGATCTGTTTGATCAGTGTTGTTATTTTACTGTTATTTGTCAATGATGTCTTCATTAGATCTGAAGTAAAATTTATTGTATAAGGAGATTGAGTCTGGCTGACTAATTGATTAAGTAATAATGGTGCTCTTTGCTACTATTTGTTTAGAACTCTGTAATATGACAATAGATCTTCAGAATGTCTTTGGTTAATATAGTTTTTGGCTTAGAAGTTTTATAATTTAGTATATTTAGAGGTATACGCAGGTTAGATTATAGAAAGTAGCATATACACATAGGTTGTCCTCATTGAAGTAGCATATACATTCTGACATATGATTTTTGAGGTTGCAGTTGGTTCTGGTTGTTGATGCAGTGTTCTAGGTTCAACTCTGTATTCTAGTGATAGTGATCTATTGTGTTTTTCTTCAGAGTTGATGGGTTTCAGTGATTGGTAGACGCAGTTGTATTTGATGGTTGTATTCAAGTGGTGATTGATTTTGAGCTTCAATGTTGCTGATGAGTCCATTATGAAAATTTGATGAAATGTGGCCTACATATTGTGTTGATGTGTCCTAGGAGTATCTAGTTTAAAAATTGATGAAACGTGGTCCCTGGAGAAAGAATAAAGGTGGTATACATCTGTAGGCCAACACCTACGTACTGGTAAACATATCAGTTAGTACAAAACTTAGGGGGTTGTAGCTCCCTTCTAGTAGCAGCTGGATAATGAGTGAAGGTGGTAGCCTTCTGTAGGTTATCGCCTATGTACTGGTAAACATATGAGCCAATACAAGAGTTAGGGGGTTGGAGAAACCTTCCAGTAGAAGTTGGAGAACTAGAGAAGGTTGTAGCCTTCTGTAGGTGGGTTCCTGTGTATTGGTATGAGTCTGCGCCAATATAAGATTGTAAGCAACTTTTTCTTTATATTAAAAAGAAGACATAGACGACAGCAGAAGGTGGTTTTTTCCCACATTGGGTTTCCACCTTAAATCTTGGTGTTCATGTGTGTTTCTTATGTGTGAAGTTTTATTTATTACAACACATGGTTATTGTTTATCTAATGTTTAATAAAGTACTAATGCATTGGCTAAAGACAAACATATGATGGATTAATTGAATCATAAGTTCACTAGATATATGCTAATTGTCTTAAGAAGAGTCACGTCCACACGCAGGTTCCTTTCAGTAAAATCGTGTATAGAAATCTGAATATGAAATGTAAAAATTATTGATTTGAAAATACTAATTCACCCCCCTCCCTTCTCAGTATTTTTCCCAACAATTGGCATCAGATCAGGTCATTTGGCAGAAGCTTGATTGCTTGAAGGAGATTCAACGTAACAAAGGGAAAGAAGCAAAAGAAGAAATCACCTCAGAAGAAGAAGACATCTCAAAGGAACATTGACAGCAGGAGAGACAATTGGTTATTAGGTTGAAGCAATTATTCAGATTCAGAATCGCCTTAGATTGAAGATGAATAATAAAAATAAGTATCAAGTACACATTTTTGGTCCTCTAGTGATACATTTCTTTGTTCATGAAATATTGAAGATAATGAAAGTGATAGTGAAACAACTGAATTTTCTCTTATGGGTGAAAGTGAAAGAAATATAATAGAGGAAGAAGTTAAAAGGCTCACAAGTAAAATTATAGATCAACAAGATCTATTCTACAAAAGGGAGTGTACCTACAAAGAAGAGGTTACTAGGTTAAAAGTGCAGTTGGAGGAAGGAAACAAAATAAGGAAGCAGTTGAAGGAAAAGGATGATCAATGTCAAAGGTTGCATGACGATGTAGCATCATTGAGAAATGAGGTGAATGAAAAGGTTACAACAACCAAGGAACTTATAGAAAGAACTAGTTATTGTGAAGGTCTTGAAGTTGAGATCATCTCTCTAAAAGAAGATCTTGAAAAATCAAATAAGCAGAATGAACAACTACTTCAAGAATTTGAATAACAAGAAAATGAGGTTCTCAAATTAAGGCAACAAGTGAAAGAAGGAAGAAAAATTGAAGAAATCATGAAGAAGCAGTATCTAGAAAAGGAAGAGCAATATCAAGTTAAGGTAAATATCCTAAAAGGTAAATTAGAATAAAAGGATAAACTTTACGATTTCAAGATAGTACTAAGATTTTGGATAATATTCTTAGTAGTCAAAGGTCTCCTGCCATCAAATCTGGTCTTGGTTTTCATGAAACTGTTAAAGGTGAATCTAGCTCACAAACTGAGGCAAGGAATTCGAATGCAAAATCTAAAATTCTCAACAAGGAGATAAGAGGTCAACCTCATCAACAACCAAGGAAAGAAAGTCTTCAAAGATTATCATTTACTCCTAACTATGGAAGTGTTAATCGATTCTTTCCGCTGATGAATAATGTTGAATGTTCCATTTGTCATAATTTTGGACATGTTGTAGCTCGATGTAGAAGTAGAATATTTCAAGCTAATAACCCTCTCACGGAAAGATCATCAACATTTAGGTACTTTAAGGGATATTGTTTTATTACAATATGTTTGGTCACAAATCCATTGATTGTTATAGAAGGAATATGAAACATATAGGATGTTATTCTTGTAACAAGTTTGGGCATATAGAAAGAGAATGCATGAACAAGCCTATGGATTGTCATAAACAATATGGTAAGCAATCAAACAAGCACATTTATATCAGAAAATATGAAAAAGATGAACCCACCAAGAATCATGAAGAGGAAGATCAGATAAGGTGTGATCTTGCTCTCTGCTCATTCGAAGACAAAGATGATATTGAATGTTCTCATCACATGACTGGAGACAAGAGTAAAATGGATTCTCTAATGAAGAACCATCATGATAATGATATTCTTGGAACTGATGTTTCAGCAAAAGTTCTAGGACCAGGTACAGTCAAAATACACACAGGGGGATCCAAATGTATAAAATTTCAGTGTTCCAATTCTCATACACTGATCTTATGAAGACAAGTTGCGTATATATGCGAGTTTGAAACTACATAGTCACGTATATTTTGGTTTGACGAAGAAGAAGTGAGTCAGACTTACAAAAAGGGTCTGATATGGTTCAAACAATTATCAATTGTCTTTTATGTTTTGATGGTTGATGATTATAGTCTCTGGATGTTATTTAGAAGTGCTTTTGAACCTCATAAGTTGTTGATAACTTGATGTGTAACTGCTGATGATGATGCCTTGATGATTCTTACTGATATATCCAATAATCAAATCTGACAGTGAATAGTTGACACAGGTTTAGGGGGTGAATATGATATGCTTCTAATAATTCATTATTGGCATTATGTTTAGAATTCTTTGGTACATAATGACTCTTATCAATGGTGAGGATGTTTATGTTGTTGAAGTGTTTAAATGATGCATCATGCTATGTTGCGGTCATGAATTTCCTATGATGAAATCACCCATGATACTTTGCTTGAGCCACTTAGTTTTTTTGATACTTCTGATCAGATTTGCGGATGACTCTTTTGATGATGCATATAGTTATGTTGCGTACATAGTGATATTCATAAGTTCAAGGAGAAAAACAAAGCTTGAGTATACATCTTCATTTTTTGATGATGTTAAGTATCACTCATTTCTATTATGTTGCTGCCATCATGTCTTCAAATGATGCATAAATTTCATGTGGTGCAGTTATGGATGAGGATTCTTATACTTCTTGACTCTCAGATGGTTGAGGATTATTGCACTTAATGGTATCAAGAAAGTTTGACAAACTCACTATGAGCTCATGGTTTTCCTTTCACATTAATGAGAAGATAGATACATATTTCTATCGCTATGTTGGATACATGGATGATTACTTCAGTTGCGATGTTGGTATAAAAGATCCTCTTGTATGAATAAAATTGGACAAGAGAATGGTGTTATTGCAGGTCTCATGAAGACATGGCTATTTGGAGACATGGCTTACTTAGTCACATAATGATGATGACTTCTTACTTTATGATGATAGGTTTGATACTCACATATGTTTATTATCATTGTTGATGCTTATAAAATGTGGGATGTTAGAAAACTCCCTAGTAATGATACATGGTTGATATATTGAGGGTTCCTACGGAAAGATCATGCAATTCTTACTACGATGATGATGTTATGGTCATGGATGATGACTATGGTGTTTTCACATGCATATGATATGATGTGACTGGTTATTGTATTACCGCTTGGAGATATGACATATACTGATCCAAATGGATCCTAGAAAACCCTCTAAGTATTCAAACACTCGAAACTATCGCATGAGAAGAACTTTTTAAAAAGTTGGATTACACTATCGGGAGGCAAAAACATGAAGAAATCAGTTAAATAAGGCTTATTGAACGCTTAAAGCAACTTTGCATAAGAGTCGTCAGATCTGGCTAATCAACGGTCCAGATCTGATCGGAAAATCGCAATCGATGATGGAAAGCAGAGGCAATCAGGAGCTATCACATGACAATTGTGATTGCGATCAGTGAGGGTCAACGAGGACAGTCGATCAAGTGCATAGATCGATGGCCCATGTTAACGCGTGATATCGCAATCGGCAAACACAAAGGAACGATTACAATCGGCACGAGGTATGTGCGATATGTGATTGCGATTGCAACATCGCATCGATTTATTTCAATAGAGCAGGGCTGATATAAACATAACTTGCGATATCCGGACCTGATAACATTATAAACGATATTTGATATAATTTGAGATCCGGAATGTAAATCGCATTTTCGTTAAATAAAAGAAAAACAACAGAAAATGCATCGATGTGATGAAATAGGACCCAAAAGGGTTTATTATTGCTGTTATATATGATTTCAAGTCTAATAAAGCCATTTTACAAGGTTTTTCAATGTTTTAATGCATTTTTAAAACAAAGGGAAATCATGATATAAGCGGGATTTCGGGTGGGCCAAAGGCGGTAAGTGGTTTGGTCCAGGCTCCACCCGATCCCATACATTGGTTGCCACGTGTCTAGGCTAAGCAGAGAGAAAACCACCCTCATCGGGTGGTTAACCCCGGTACGGAAGAGTAGCCCGAAATGAACCATATCCATTGGATCTCGATCTCCTAGATCAACGGTGGAGATGCGATGTCAATATACAGTCAGACCCGATAGGAGTTATAAGGCGGATTCACAATGTTTCAACTACTATAAACGACAATTTGGCAGAATTTCACAGTTTTGAATGTCTTCTCTGTGTAAATAGAGAATGGTTATTTCAAGGATTTTAAAGGCCCGATGACCCATTCTGTTACATTACAAGTGGCCACCATCCCTGAAAGTGCTTAGTAATGATTGCTAACGCTCAGAGGGAGATCTGAGTGGACAGAGGTCGGGAAGCCAGAGAGACCGAGAAGATGAAATGAATAGACAACGCCAATTGGCTTTAAAGCCACAAGCTAACAAAGACAGAGACAGACAGTGTTGAGACAGAGCAGAGATAGAGAGAGAGAGTGATAGAGAGAGTTTGTGTACTCAGAGAGGCTTGAGGGGTTCAAGCAAAACTCTTGCTATTGTATCCATTATGTGTTGAGACTCAAATTGAGCTCATACTTTTGTAAAACTCTGTTTTTGAAGACATAATAGAGAGGTCACCATTGAAGGCTAGACTAAGAGACGTAGCCCAGGAGTGTTGGGTGAACTCCTTATTAAACTTGTTGTGTTTATGTGTGTTTTCTATTATGTTCTTTAATTGCTTCATTGTCTTTGTTTTTTGCAATCTTATTGATCCATTGCACAAAGTAACATAGGCATATCCATGCAGATGAGTCTGTAATACCTTAATAATTATCTAATATCATATCATCAGATCAAGTGGTATCAGAGCTTTAGGTTTGCTACGGTTAGACAAGCTTGTGCTAGATTGTTGAATGCTAACTAGGTCAAAGCTCAAATTAGGAGAAGGAGAACTAGCTGAGACTAACCCAGAAATTGGAAGAGTCTATCCTAGGAGGAAAATGGCAGAAGAAATTCCCTTGGAGGTAGACTCTTAGTTCATGGACAGTTTCATGACCGTGAGAGCCATGGTAGAAGAGATGTATCGAGAATTTAAGAAAGGTCGATGTGAAGATACTTCAACCTCCGAACAATACAAAGGAACAGACGAACCTCTTCTAGATGGCCATTCAGAAGGAAAAGGGAAAAGGGAAAGAGCCTCCTCTATCAACACCTCCTTCTAGCCCTTTGATTAAACTATATGTAAAATTTGATTTGCCAATGTATGATGGAGAATTAAATGCAAAAAAACTAGATAACTAGATTAGACAGATTGATGTATATTGCAGGGTGCAAAACATTGATTTAGAAAGGAGAAAGATTCAATTGGCCAGCAATTTCCTTGGAGGAACTGCCCTAGTATGGTGGGAAGGTAGGACACAAGTTGACTTGAAGAAGCATGGTAAAATTCTTTCTACCTGGAGTGAATTTGTTTCTGCCATTAAAAAACAATTCTATCCACTAGCTTATATGCAGCAAGCAATGATGAGTTGGCAAACTCTTCGCCAATTAAAGGGGAAAAGTGTACAAAGCTATACCCAGGAATTTAGAAAAAGAGCTTTAATTCTAGGCATTTCTCTAGACTCACTTGAAACTTTTTTGAAGTATATAGGTGGCCTACACAACTATTTGAGGCACACCATTCTCATGTTAACCCTACTAGCATAGATGAGGTATTAGTTCAGGCTACACATTTGGAGGCTAGAGGCAAGAATGTGAACCCAGAGATTGGGGGATCATCAAAACCCACTACAAGCAAGAACAAGCAAAAGAAGAAGTAGAAATGAAAGAGAGGAAGGAAAACCTTTTACAGAAAGACAAACCTTCATGCACTCACTTCAAGAAGGATGGACATGATGATGAACATTGCTAGTCTTTGCATCTGGAGCTGAAACCCAAGAAGTTCGATGGCAAGAAGAAGAATATTGTTGCTGCTATTCAGAAAGATTTGGGGTCAAACTCAGGTGATGAAACAACAGCCAAAACTATAGGTATAAAAGGTAAAAATTATGAAGAATCTACTAGTAATTCTGTACAATCGATTGATAATGAAGAAAATGAGAGGAAAAGGCATGAACTTTTTCATATTAGATTTATTTCTAAGCATCAAAAGATTGATACTTTATTTGATAGTGGTTCACAAGTAAACTTGATTTCTAAAACAATTGTAAAGAAATTTGGACTACTAACCACACCTCACAAGAAGCCATATCCATTAGGTTGGGTATGTGATAAAGCAAAGCTACAAGTGACTAGATAATGTAAACTTAGGTTTGCTTTTGGGTCAACGTTTGTAGAAGAGGTTGAGTTAGATATAGTTCCCCTAGATATATGTTGCATTGTTTTAGGAAGTCCTTACTTGTATGATAGAAAATCCATTTTCTATAGAACTGAAAATAAGTATCAACTCACAAAATATGGAATAGAATATATTGTAAGAGCTCATTAGCTCAAAAATAACTACACTCTCATGAACTCAGGGTAGATGAAAAGAATTGTAAATTCATGCAAGCAATTTTTAGTAATGGTTGTAAAGGAAGAGACCCCTTATAAATCCAATGCATTTGAAGGCTGTGATGCTAAATAGAAAGCTGATTTAGAAAAGGTTGTTTTAGAATATAATATCCTATTTCAAGAACCTAAAGGTCTACCACCCAAAAGGGAAATAGTGCATGATATTCATTTGCAGCAAGATGCTCCATTTCCTAACGTAAAAATGTATAGGCTATCCACTTTAGAGAATGCAGAGATCAAGAAGAAGGTACAGGAGCTACTCAATAAAGGGTTCATAAGGCCAAGCACATCACCATGCGAATCTCCAATCATGTTGGTGAGAAAGAAAGATGGTTCGTGGAGGATGTGCATTGATTACAGAGCACTGGATAAAATAATGATCAAGAATCGTTATCCTCTTCCTCACATTAATGATCTATTAGATCAGCTAGAAAAAGCTATTTACTTTTCCAAGTTGGACTTGTGTAGTGGCTATCGTCAGGTCAGAGTAGCAGAACAAGATGCATGGAATACTGCTTTCAAAACAAAGCAAGGGCTATATGAATGGCTAGTTATGCCTTTTGGCTTAACTAATGCTCCTGCCACTTTCATGAGAGTTATGAATGATCTCTCAAGCCTTTTATTGATGATTTTGTAATTTGTATATTTAGATGACATTCTTGTTTTCAGTAAAACATGGGAAGAATATCTGAAAGCATGTAAAGCAGACTCTAGATGTTTTGAAAAAAAGAAATCTCTATGTGAAGTTATCAAAAATGTGAATTTGGCAAACATCTTTTAAATTATTTGGTCATATAGTAGGGGGTGGTGAATTGAAGATAGATCCTCTAAGGTTTGAAGTCTTGTGAACTAGCCTAAACCACATCTGCTATAGAAGTTAGGAGCTTCCTAGGAGCAGCACAATATTGGAGAAGTTTATTGCTAACTTTTCCTTGATTGCAGCTCCCTTACATGCTTTAACAGGATTGAACAAGGTGTTTCAGTGGGGAGGCAAACAGCAGAAAACCTTTGACACCTTGAAAGAAAATATTAGTACAACACCAGTACTAGCATTGGCAGATCTTCAAAGACCATTTGAGATTGAAACAAATGCCAATGACTATGCCATGGGAGTAGTGTTTATGTAACATGGTAAACCCATATGTTATAATTCTGAGACATTTAATTCTGCAGTAGTTAATTATCCCACATATGATAAAGAATTGTATGCATTAGTACAGAGTGTGAAAAAGTGGAAACATTACCTAATCAGCAAAGAAAAAGTTATACATATTGATCATCAACCACTTCAATATTTACACTCACAAACTAAATTGGAGCAATCAAGACACTATATGTGGATGTGTTTTCTACAACAGTTTCATCTTTTCATCAAATATACGAAAGACATACACAATAAGGTTGCAAATATGTTATTTAGGCCAATTATAAATGCATCTACTATACTTAAGCATAACCTCAGTATTGCATGAAAGCTACATTGAACAATATGCTCAAGATGTAGATTTTAAAGATGTATATGCAACTTTAAGTCATGGTAAACAAGTAGAAGAATTGGATTATCATGTTAAGGAGAAACTCTTATATCATTTGGGAAAGTTATGCATTCCTCAAACTAAAAGAGTTAACATAATCCAAGAATCACATACTTCTCTAATATCAAGTCATTTTGGTGTACGTAAAATGATGGCACAACTAAAAAGGTTCTGTTATTGGCCAAGAATGTATGAAATAGTTTCTAGATATATTAGAGGGTGTACCATGTGTGCTAAAAGCAATCCCAACAATAGAAAACTAGGCTTGTACACTCCACTTCTAATTCCTCTCATCCTTGGGAAAGTGTTTCCATGGACTTTGTTGGGGGATTGCGAAAATCTAGAAATGGTCATGACTATTTATATGTTATTATGGACAAGTTCAGAAAAATGTGTATTTTAATACCTTGTAACAAGTAGATTACAACTGAACAAACAACAAAGTTGTTCTTTCAGCATGTATGGGTTCATTTTGGGTTACCCACTTCTATTGTCTCTGATCGAGATTCCCGATTTGTTGGGAATTTTTGGTCAAGTCTATGGGAGTTAATGGACACCAGATTGAAGAAGAGCACAACATTTCATCCACAAATAGATGGTCAAATAGAGGTGGTCAACAGGACAGTGATCCAGTTGCTTAGGGGCTATTGTAGCAAGCATCCCAAGATTTGGGATGAACATTTTTGTTATGTGCAACATGCTTACAACCGTGCTAAGCACTCTTCTACACAAAGATCTCCTTTTGAGACTTGTTTTGGTTTTACACCAAGGTCTCCCTTGAATTTTGTCTTTAGTAAAGACATAGCAGTCGATGGACACATTGATGTGGGAAAAGCAACCAAGTTCATTAAACAGATCCAAGAAATTCACCAAGCAATGGAAGAAGAGCTAGAGAGAAGCCAGGCCAAGTACAAGGCAAGGTATGATAAGCATCGAATTGAGCATAGCTTCCAAGTTGGTGATCAAGCCTGGTTGTACATTGGCAAAGATAGAATGCAAGGTGAAGGTAAGAAGCTAAAGCCAATAAGGTATGGGACTTTCAAGATACTTGAGAAAATTGGTGAGAACGCTTTTCACCTTGATTTTCCAGCTTACATGCACATCTATTCAGTAGTTAATGCAGAGAACTTGAGACTATATGAACCTTCATTGATGGAAGATCCCGAAGAGAAAAGTCAGTTTCCTTCTATTGATGATTTGTTGCCTGAATATCTCAATGAGTTGCAAGAAGATACCGTTCTGGACAGGAATGTGAGAACTACGTGCAGGGGGGATGTTGAGTACCTAAGAATCAGACTCAAGGGTTCAAAATCAAGCAGTGAAAGATATATAGAGATTGGACAAGTGAGGAAGTTGTATCCTCACTTGATTGATGCTTAAAAACCAACTTTTGGTGGTCCAAAAGCCTTTTTCAGTGGGAAGGCATGATCCAAATGGATCCTAGAAAACCCTCTAAGTCTTCAAACACTTGAAACTATCGCATGAGAAGAACTTTTCAAAAATTTGGATTACACTATCAAGAGGCAAAAACATGAAGAAATCAGTGAAATAAGTCTTATCAGAGGCTTAAAGAAAATTTGCATAAGATTCATCGGATCTGGCCGATCAACGGTCTAGATCCGATCGGCAAATCACAATCGGTGATGGAAAGTGGAGGTAATCAGGGGCTATCACATGACGGTTGTGATCGTGATTAGCACGAATCAATGAGGACCGTCGATCAAGCATGAAAATCGACGACCCATGTTAATGTGCAATATCGCAATTGGCAAACACAGCGGAGCAATTACAATCGGCCCAGGGTATGTACGATATGTGATTGCGATCGCAACATCGCATCAGAGTATTTCAATAGAGTGGGGTTGATATAAACATAGCTCATGATAGCCAGATCCGATAACATTATAAACGATATTTGATATAATTTGAGATCCAGAAAATAGGATTTTCTTTTTTAAATTTCATTTTCGTTAAATAAACGAAAAACAAAAGAAAATGCACCGATGTGATGAAACTAGACCCGAAAGGGTTTATTAATGTTGTTATATATGATTTCAAGTTTGAAAAAGCCATTTTACGGGGTTTTTCAATGCTTTAATGCATTTTTAAATACAAAGGGAAATCACGATATAAGCAGGATTTTCGGCAGGCCAAAGGAGAGAGAAAACCACCCTCATCGGGTGATTAACCCTCATACAGAAGAGCTACCCGAAATGAACCACAGACGTTGGATCTAGATCTCCCAGATCAATGGTGGAGATACAATGTCGATATACAGGCAAACCCAATAGGAATTATAAGGTGGATTCATAATGTTTGAAGTCTGATAAACGACAATTTGGTAGAATTTCACAGTTTTGAATGTATTTCTCTGTGTAAATAGAGAATGGTTATTTTGAGGATTTCAAAGGCCCAATAACCCATTCTCTAATAGTTTAGGTGGCCACCATCCCTGAAAGTGTTTAGCAATGACTGCTAACACTCAGAGGGGGATCTGAGTAGACAGAGGTCGAGAATCCAGAGAGCCTGAGAAGGTGAAACGAACAAACAATGCCAATTGGCTTTAAAGCCACAGAATGACAAAGACAGAGACAGGCAGTGCTGAGACAGAGCAAAGACAGAGACAGAGAGTGATATTGAGAGTTTGTGTATCCGTTGTGTGTTGAGACTCAAGTTGAGCTCATACTTTTGTAAAACTCTATTTTTGAAGACATAATAAAGAGGTCATCATTGAAGGCTGGACCAAGAGACATAGCCCAGGAGTGTTGGGTGAACTCCTTATTAAACTTGTTGTGTTTATGTGTGTTGTCTATTATGTTCTTTAACTGCTTCATTGTCTATGTATTTTGCAATCTTATCGATCCATTGCATAAAGTAACATAGGCATATCCTTAATAATTTTCTAAGATCTTACCATCAGATCATATACGTAATTGATTCATGGAAGGCTATGTTAAGGCTTTTTGTACTAAGGAAAAAGACCAAGTTGATCTTGATAATATCAAGAGGATGAGTTGATATCTATATGCGTCATACTTTGTCACAGGTTGATGATATTTAAGTTACATTGTCTTATCTTGTGAATTGATGATGGTGATATACAAGTTGTTACTCTTGATGTTGTTGACAGATGTTTATGGTGCAGATCATATATGGTGTATGATAGTTGTTGATAACTATAATGATCTTGTTTAGGTCTTTGGTTTTTGTTATAAATTTCATGTATATCACTTGATGTAAAGGTCATGAAAATACCTATAATGTAATAATTGTCATATTCAGTCACGTATGGATTTTTTAGAACACGTCAAATATGTAATCCCACATGGTTGGGTGGATAAGTCAAATAGGTATCCCCACTTAGTTGGGAGATTGATGTATGTATGAGCCATTGGTGATAGGAAGGTCATACTCACATAATTGAGATATAGAGTCATGCTATTCTTTTGAAAAATATTTCTACAAACTCTGCATGTGCTCAGGGGGAGCATGGACAATATAGTGCATCTTAGCTTGTAGTGAGGGGGAGTTTGATTAGAGACTTCAGCATGTGCCTAGGGGGAGCATGATCAATGTTCATATTTAGCAGTTTAGATATGGAAGTCTTCATTTAACATTGGTCATCCCTTTGCCCTAGATGTCAAAGGGGGAGAGTATCTTTGTGTTGCTTAATATATCTAACATGTGCTTAATATATCCAACACGTTCTACATCTTGAATTTATCAACACCAATATGGTTTCCATCAAGTCCAAAGGGGGAGATTGTTGGCATTATGGTACATGTGTCATGCTTGATGGAAAACCAAATACAGGTCAGTTCAGAAATGATAAAGTGATGTATGATGGAAACTCTCATTATAACAGGTCTATTTAGAAGTAACAAAGTAATGGCATAGAAGAAAAAGATGATGGGACAAAGGATTACATATTAGAATCAAGAAATTGAGGAAAGAGAACGTTTTAATTTGTATATGATGTTTAACCTAGTCTAAGTCATGTATACACGCGGGTTCACATAATAAAAGGTGTGTATACCTATGCACAGAGTTTCGCATAAAGAAAAGCACGTATGGGATGGAAAATTAAGGTTTAAAAACACCAGGGGTTCCTACCATGGAATTGGCCCATAGTAATGATCGCATAAAAGAATATTGATCCCGTCAAAGAATACCATCAGCATAACTATGGTTTGACCCAAGGTATTGAAAAAGGATAAAACTATATAAGGAGGTGAAGATCAAAGTGTGAGGGTGTGCAAGTGATGCAAATCTTATGAAGAGTTAGATCAAAAGCAAATATGTATGTTATGGGTTTTTTTGTGCTTTACTTGATCTGAACTAAGTATGCACCTAAGTGTTTAATGATGGATGAGATCTAATGATGGATTAGGATCATGAGATATGAAATGACTTATCATTGTATGATCTGATAATGGATAGGCTAGAGCTGAGTGCTAATGCATGTTTTATCCTTTATATACTATGATCTAGGTATATCTGAAGTCTTGAAAAGCTCCGAAGTTATACGTCATTATTTGCATATCTATCCACAGGTTAGCCTTGGTGAAGGTGCGTATACACATAGATTTGACACTTCCAAATAGCATATGTAGAGAAAGGGCTTGTTGTTAAGAAATGACTGATCTATCTGATCAGTGCAACTATTCTACTGTTGTTTGTCAATGATGCCTTTATTATATCTGAAGTAAAAATGATTGTATAAGGAGATTGAGTCTGGCTGACTGATTGATTGAGTAAGAAGGGTGATCTTTGCTGCTATCTGTTTAGAACTTTGTAATATGACAGTAGATCTTCTGAATGTCTTTGGTTAATACATTTTTTGGCTTAGAAGTTTTATAATTCAGTATATTTAGAGGTATATGGACGTTGGGTTATAGAAAGTAGCGTATCTAGTTTGAAAATTTATGAAATGTGGTCCCTGGAGAAAGAATGAAGGTGGTAGCCTTCTATAGGCCGACACCTACGGACTGGTAAACATATCAGCCAGTACAAGAGCTAGGCGGTTGTAGCTCCCTTCCAGTAGCAGCTGGAGAGCGAGTGAAGGTGGTAGCCTTCTATAGGTCAAAACCTATGTATTAGTAAACATATCAACTAGTACAAGAGCTAGGGGGTTGGAGCTCCCCTCCAGTAGAAGTTGGAGAACGAGAGAAGGTTGTAGCCTTTTGTAGGTGGGTGTTTGCATACTATTATGTGTTTGCACCAATACAAAATTGTAAACAACTTTTTATTTATATTAAAAAGAAGATAGAGACAACAACAAAAGGTGGTTTTTTCCCGCATTGGGTTTCCACCTTAAATCTTGGTATTCAAGTGTGTTGCTTATGTGTGATGGTTTATGTATTACAACACATGGCTATTGTTTATCTAATGTTTAATAAAATACTAATGCACTGGCTGAACACAAACATATGAGGGATTAACTTAATCATAAGTTCACTGGATATATGTTAATTATCTTAAGAACATTTGTGTACACACGTCGGTTCCTTTCAATAAAATCAGTTATAGAAATCTAAATATGAAATGTAAAAAGTTATTGATTTGAAAATACTAATTCCCCCCCCCCCCCCCCAAGTATTTTTCCCAACAAACACCGCCCAAGCTCAAGAACTAGTTTCAAATACCAACATCAATGTTGTTACTGATCCTACTTTCTTACCATATGCCATCACTCAAACACCCTTCTTATTCCCCCCACTTGGTTTTGTCTCGAACTATTTCATCACAACACTCTCATTGCCCCATATGGCTCTGCTGATAATGCTATGGTATCTGGTCCCTTAGGCCATGTCAACAAGCACAAGTATCATTGCAACAAGTGTTAGTCCTATTCCTCCTCAAGATAACACACCACAATAAGCAGTTTCTACAACAACACCATCTAGTGCCAGAAAAAGGGATAAGCAAAAAGGGAAAAAGGTGGAGGTGTCAAACACTCCCTCCTCTAGGGTCCCTCAACCCGGTGCTTTGTGTGAAGCAATTGCGCACCCCACCAATATGTGCCCTGAGTTAGATGAGCTCCAAGCTCTTTTGCATGCCCCAAAAGCACTAGCGAACCCTCCTCCTCCTGCTGGATAAAATAGCATACCGTGCGCCATAAGGCATTGTGCACCAACCACACATGCATAATATGCACAGAATACAGGCACTAAACTCATTATTTCCCTGAAATCCCTCGATATCAAGATGGGTTAGGTGCACGCACCCAAACCAATACCCCATTACTCCCAGTAGAGGATGGATCAAAAACTAGTTTTACATCATGAGGGAAGAATCTTCTTGCTCCTATCACTCTTCTGGTCCATCAACCTCCTGGCATGATCAGAGGCAACCTGAATCAACAACACCACTACATACACCCATCAGTGATTCATGCAATGAACCATATCATTTGACCAACCAATTTCCCAAATTAAGGGAATTTAACCAATTGTATACAGTTACCCACGTTTCTCAAAGCACTATAACTAGGAACATACATCACACTTGCCAGATTTGTGCAAAAAATCATCACATAAGACAATGTCCCCATATTTCTTGATTTCATTCTATGTTATGATTCATGTGGTGATTTATCACTGAGAATTCTCAATTTATTCAGGTTAGATATTGAACCATCAGATCACACCACATCACAAGGGATTGAAGAATCTAAGTCCATATTATGTGTGTTTGAGGAGAAAAGGCCACTAGAATTTTAGCAAGGCCCCCATCATCACATCTCCTCTTGCCATCATCAATCTAGATCAACCAAATAATGATCTAAGGCCATCTAGAAAACAATATCAGCCCTCGCATGTGCCCTATCTAATAAACCCAACCACTTGGTAAATCAATGTTGTGAATTTAGTAAGTTTAATTAAATATTTCACTTATTGGTCCAAATTCCACAAATCCGTCTCTCCAATCATGATAAAATCACACATTGTTATTGTTGCATCTACTCTCAATCACATCATATGAAGAATTGTTAGTACCTTCCACTTTTCACGCAGCCAGAGAAGCATCGAGGAAAACCCACATTAGGAAGTCACGTCATGCCAAAACTAAGATCTAGAGATGGTTACCTCCCCAAGATGTCCCATTTCATGAAATCAACCAAGTGGAATCATCTCATATTATGAGCAATACTAACACCCAAACTATATATTTGGTTAGTAGTAGTCTAGTGTGCAGTATATGCACCAGTACCTCTCATAGCACTAAGACATATCATATGTTACAAAAACTTTGGTAGCTTAGGATTCATAGTCAACCTCCTATTGAGGAAAATACATTTTCCCCTTGTAAACCAACAAGACTGCAAGAAATTCCTCCCACATGTTATCAACTCACCATAGATGAAATTATACCAGCACCTAATGCTGACGACATGCAACACCATATACAATTCATTTCCTCATTCATAGGAACCCTGATTCTTATTTTTTTCTCATCATTTTTTGATGTCGAGACCACAAACTCTACCACGCCAGTGGTAACACCACTGACAATTCAAACCCATTCCATTTACACATTGTCAACATTTCCTGGTTCTACGACATCAACGAACGAATCATATTCTTGCCTGTCAACCAACACAACTAGGACTAAATTGTTGGCCGAATAAATCGATCTTGTGGACAAGGCCGATCTCCCTAGTATCAGAAGATAGTCTAGAAACAAAGAGACAAACAAATCTATCTTTCTCTAGACATATGCAATTTATGAATAAATACTATAGAGGTGTTAAGACCCTACCTTAGATCCAACACTTGTTCGTAGTAGCCATCCTTCAATTGTTCGAAAGAGTTAGCTTTGAGGACTTGCAATCAAAAACAAACAAACATCAAACAGCACCTGCATAGCAAATATCATAAATCGTGTCTATTATGGTGATCAAGGAATCCATAAAATAAACCATAAATCAACAGCTTATTGAGAAAAACAAACTTATTTATCTTAACTTTGAAGTAGAAGAACCTTACAACCTTTTAAGCCTTGATGTTGAACAAACTCTTCCTAGGGTCCGAAAAAAGAATTTCCTTTACTTTGACAAGCCTTGCACTCTTCCAAATGAGATCATAGAGGTATGTAATCCCTCCTCATAAAAAATCAACTAAGAAGACTAAGTTCCAGCAGCATTTCACCTCAAAAATATTCAGCTTTCAACCTCCCAAGTAACCAACCCAATGCTTCATTTTATAGTGTAGGGAAGGATGTTACAGGTCCACCTATGAAGGGATAGAATCTTCCTTCAAAGGGATAAGCTCCTCACATCAAGGGGTTAGCTCCTTAAGGTATGGGATGCATGAACCTTAAGATAACAAACTTGCCACCTCAAGATTCCTTCCAGGAGCTTCTAGAAATGACTAAAAGTGAGTTTTTAGAATATACTCGCGCCTTTTTAACTTTTACAGGGGTCCGCACCCATAACACAGAGATAGAAAGGCCAGGTGCATAGGAGACATGATCATTAGGTGCGAGACCGTGGGTAATGCAAAGAGAAAGTGCGGAACCAGAGTTTTAGAGACTTTTGAGGGCTTTCTCTTATTTTCAAGGCTTGATATGAGGAGCTAAGGCTCAAGACTTGTAAAGGAGTAAAGTATGAGTGGTAATGGACTCACACATATTGCAGAATGTCAGGGTGACAATTTTTAGTGCAACAGATTGCCCCCTAAAGTGAAAAGTCTATAATAGATGAAGATAGAGTTTGTCATTTATGAAGAGTGAAGTACTTTATCATTTCAAGGATCATCCTGTGGACACCCTAGTTGGAACCTGTAAAAACATTCAATGCAAAATATATATATGTAGACATATCTTCGCTGAGGTAGGCATTCCTGTACTCAGATCAAAACTAACTAGAAAAACTGACTAAACTGTTCTGATATAGGAATGATTTTGTAATCAAGAGTGTAGACATATGTAGACATAGTATGGGCACAACCATCTATTTATGAATAGTCCACTGTATAATGAATAACAAAATTCCTCACAGCCTGGATGGTAGAAACTA
>APFE030916821.1:13831-53106 GCA_000404065.3 Pinus taeda | reverse complement strand
GGGGGGGGGGGGGGGGGGCGTGAATCAGTATTATCTGGTAAATTATTTTCCTTTTCAAACCCAGAACATATACGCTACTTCAATTAGAGAAAACCGCGTATATATATGCAACTACAGATAAGGAAGGCCACGTATACCATACAGACTTATAATTTAAAATATTCTACAGATGTTGAACATTAATCTGTGCATCAGGAACATAGAAACAGTAACTAGGAATAGAAAAATAGAGAAGAAGACAATCACACACAAGAACACAAGATATAAGGTGGAAACCCAATGTGGGTGAAAACCACCTGCTACAATATGTCTCTATCTTCTCAATTAGAAACTTATTTTTACAAAGATTCTGTACTGGTGCAGTCCTTTACCAGTACGCGGGCTACTACCTGCAGAAGGCTACAACCTTCTCTCGTTCTCCAACTTCTCCTAGAAGGGAGCTACAACCCCCTTATTTCTTATACTAGTTGAGATACTAGTACGTAGGCTGCTACCCGCAGAAGGCTAGAACCTTCTCTTCCTTCCAGGGACCACGTTTCATAAATTTTCAGACTCGATCCACAAATAAAATCAATCAAACATAAATAATTTCTGCATCAACCAATCACCTTTTCACCAATCAAAACTGAAAGAAAATAAACACTTCTCTGACAACTGTACCCAGATCATAATAACAGTAATCACACCCCACTTCTGGACCCAGAACACTGTAGCAATAAATAGAAGCAACTAGAACATAAATCAAGAGATGTACGCTACTTCACTATTTAGAAACATGTGATCTATAAATTCATTCTTTCAAACATTCAGATATTAGTTAACCCAGATTATCAGATTTAAAGATCAAGCATGCGCCACATATTATAGATCAAAATCATATAAAGATACCACTATTCCAGCCTTAAGATTTTGACCCATCAATAGAACTTATCCTTCTCCTTGCACTCAGGTTCCTTCTTCATTCAGATCCAGATCTGCACCATAACCCAATCATAGTATTCCAGATCTAGCACTTTATTAAATATTCAATAATTCAGAAGATGCCTTGCCAAATGATCTCGTTCTTCTTTTATAGCCTTAGGCCTTTCACAATACCATGGACCAAAAACCATAACAATTCAATACCATGGACCCAATACTTGGGATCAACACTTTTGGATGCAATACCACAAACCAAAACCATAGGATCAAAAAGTATCAGACTAATACCATGAACCAACCATAAGATTTCCCATGTGCGCTTTTCTCTGCATGAAAGTGTGTGAAATTTTCTCTGCATGAAAGTGCGTGAACTTTTCTCTTCATGAAAGGAACTTTTCTCTGCATGAAAGTGTGTGAACTTTTCTCTGCGTGAAAGGAAATTTTCTCTGCATGAAAGTGCGTGAATGTTTCTCTGCATGAAAGGAACTTTTCTCTGCATGAAAGTGCGTGAACTTTTCTCTTCATGAAAGGAACTTTTTTCTGCATGAAAGTGCGTGAACATTTCTCTACGTGAAAGTCCGTGAACTAGAAAATAACTTTGCTACACTATAGTTTATCATCTGAGATGAGTGGGTTGCCATCAAGTACAACATATGTACCATAATGCCAACAACCATAACATAGAGACGGAGCGGCCAGGTGCACAGGAGACATGATCATTAGGTGCGGGACCACGGGTAATGCAAAGAGAAAGTGCGGAACCAGAGTTTTAGAGACTTTTGAGGGCTTTCTCTTATTTTCAAGGATTGATATGAGGAACTGAGGCTCAAGACTTGCAAAGGAGGAAAGTATGAGTGGTAATGGACTCACACAGATTGCAGAATGTCAAGGTGACAATTTTTAGTGCAACAGATTGCCCCCTAAAGTGCAAAGTCTATAATAGATGAAGATAGAGTTTGTCATTTATGAAGAGTGAAGTACTTTATCATTTCAAGGATCATCCTGTGGACACCCCAATTGGAACCTGTAAAAACATTCAATGCAAAATATATATATGTAGACATATCATCACTGAGGTAGGCATTCCCATACTCAGATCAAAACTGACTAGAAAAATTAACTAAATTGTTCTGATATAGGAATGATTTTGTAATCAAGAGTGTAGACATATGTAGACACAGTATGGGCACAACCATCTATTTATGAATAGTCCATTGTATAATTAATAGCAAAATTCCTTGCAGCCTGGATGGTAGAAGCTAGATCTAGGGTCTTGATTTCTGCTTCCCGAACTAGTACAATTCTATCCATGTGAATGAATGTGTCGAAGTCGAACATGGTAGAAACCACTTGGTCCACACCCATAACATAGAGACAGAGCAGCCAGGTGCATAGGAGACATGATCATTAGGTGCGGGACCGCGGGTAATGCAAAGAGAAAGTGCGGAACTAGAGTTTTAGAGACTTTTGAGGGCTTTCTCTTATTTTCGAGGCTTGATATGAGGAACTGAGGCTCAAGACTTGCAAAGGAGGAAAGTATGAGTGGTAATGGACTCACACAGATTGCAGAATGTCAAGGTGACAATTTTTAGTGCAACAGATTGCCCCCTAAAGTGCAAAGTCTATAATAGATGAAGATAGAGTTTGTCATTTATCAAGAGTGAAGTACTTTATCATTTCAAGGATCATCCTGTTGACACCCCAATTGGAACCTATAAAAACATTCAATGCAAAATATATATATGTAGACATATCATCGCTGAGGTAGGCATTCCCATACTCAAATCAAAACTGACTAGAAAAATTAACTAAATTGTTCTGATATAGGAATGATTTTGTAATCAAGAGTGTAGACATATGTAGACATAGTATGGGCACAACTATCTATTTATGAATAGTACATTGTATAATGAATAGAAAAATTCCTTGCAGCCTGGATGGTAGAAGCTAGATCTAGGGTCTTGATTTCTGCTTCCCGAACTAGTACAATTCTATCCATGTGAATGAATGTGTCGAAGTTGAACATGGTAGAAACCAGTTGATTGCCAGTCAATGATGTGAACTATTAACAAGTGTGAGAGAAACCACCAGTAATGTCAATGGCTCTCAAAGTACTCAGTACAATCCATGAAATGTGAATGAATGAGTCAAAGTCAAACATGTCATAGAATCCTTTGATTGAAGGTCAATGATGCAACCTATCATCGAAGGTGAGAAATCTACCATTAGGGCATGATGATTTCAAGGTACTGATGATTTCTATATCAACTTCCTAGATAATGAGTTGATGTCGATAGAAAGTGATCCATTGTAGGCAAGCCAACAACACAAAATCATAGATCAAGTTTTCAAGAAATATATCAGCAAGGACTGACTCAGGGATGGTCAAAATGGATGACAGATATTGTGCAGATGAATGGTTTGTTTGAACTGATCTCTTGAACACATAACGACACTACAAATGGCTTGGTGACAATTGACCCAAATCTAATACTTAGAAACTGGCAGAATATTTTCAATATGGTTTGATTAACTATTAGGCAAAGGATTTCCCAACCCAGGTGAACAAAAAGTGTCGTGTTCAAGAGTGGTTAACGGCTTTTCCAAAAAACAAAGTGTAACAAACAGGTTAATTTTTCTCTCTTTTCCCCCACCATTTCTGGCAAGTACCTCTTTATTTTTGACAAGCTTGAGGAGGATAACATTTGCTTGTTTATAAGCTCATCCTTTGAATGAGTCCAACTTAGTATAAAATTCGAACCCTAAGAAGGAGTGGTTCGTTCCTGTTTAAAATTGAATAGGTCCTTTACTATTAAATTTTAACGAGTCCAGTATAGGAAAACTCAGTGTTTTTCAATTTTAGGGAGTCAGAAGAAAAACTTAAGAAAACTCCATGGGGGTCCTTTTTCGTAAATTTGTGTCCATCAAGCTTGAAAAAGTATAAAATAATACTCAAGAGAAACACTTGACCATTACGATCAAGGAGTACTTTTCATAATTAGAGGCCTCGATCCGAAAAAGTAAACAAGTGATCGAAGACATGTTGTTTTATGGCTAATATCAAACTTGAAACAAAAAAAGTCTGGCGACCTTTTCATGTTTATACAGTCAGAAAAGAGTTGTAAGTGGACCACCCTTTTAATTCCATTTAACGAGTTAAAAAGAGAAAAACTCAGCAATCTTTTCATATTTTACAAGCTAAAAAATAGCTTAAAGAGGACTCCATTGTTTCGCTTTTTCGTAAATTTTGAAAGAGTTCGAAAAAGTGATAAACGTATGCTCTTTGTTGAAAAATGAACAATTTTCTCGAAAAATCCAATATTTGGCACAAAATCTCAAAACATTTCTCATACCTGTTTAAGATAAATAAAAATGTATTCAAAAATTTACCTTTTTAAAGTGAAAAAATAAATAAATTAAAAATTCATTTATTCAAAAAAACTTATAAAAAGGGTTTTTCGAACTTCATTTTTACCATTTGAGTTCAGAGTGAGAAGTGAGAGTTTTTGGGTAAGAAATTTATTGTGAAGATTATGGAAAATCCATTCGTTATTGAAAACCGTCAGCTCCAGGTAATCCACATCCTCCTTATCTTGCATTGCATCCGTTTACATTTCATTTTTAGGCTTTAAATTTGATTTTTAGAGGCGAAATTGGTTTAGAAAATTGCCCGCGGGGGTACGGAGGTGCATCATGCGGACCCTACAGACCCTGACTTTTTCTACAAAAAAAAATTCATGGTTCTGCACTTATTGCTTACAACACGTGCAGACCTATGCACTATTTCTAAGCAACGTGTGAGTACCCCACGAAATGGATTTTAAAAACTTAAATTTTTCCATTTTTTTCCCAAAATGTTTCGAACTAAATTGTTCTAATATGTCTTTTTTTCATAATAGGACACTCAAAATGCTTATTTGGCGAGAACACAAGCATGAGGATGTGGATCTTGCTGCAATAATTCATCTACCCACAATATAGGCATTAAGAGCATGCGAACTATTTAGGTTTTGGGCCATATCAGGCATGAGGGCCCAAGTAGACCTCTTGCAATGGCTGGTAGATAGGTTGAACATACAGGACCAATGTTTCGTGATTGGTGGCCACTGGCTCGAAATCGAGCTAGAGGACATATATTTTTTGACTGGTTTGCCCAAGAGAGGTGAACAATTATCTCTTTTCGGGACTAGGCCAGGTGGCCAGTCTGTCACTAGTCTCTAATTAGAGTTTTGCAATGATCAAACAAAGGGCAAATGGATTGATATTAAAACTATCGACCATCCTGAACTTAAGGTTATTTCATTCACTATTACCAGGCTATGCGGGAGTGTAGCATTGCATGTGGCTACTGGATCCCAAATGCAGATGGTTGTAGACTGTTATCGATGCACCATATTCAACTGGTGTGAGGCTTTGTTGGCAAATGTGAAAGGCCAATTAACCAAAGAAAAGAATGGACAGTTGAAAAACTTTGGATATGGTTTTATCATTGTCAGCTTTGCTCTAGAGAGGATCCCCATGTTAGCCCCACAACATATTCCGGTTGATGCTAGTCTTCCTCGAGAGCCTAGGATAATGCGTTGGATTGCTTTGATGGCCCGTCACCCTAATGAGGACTCAAAGGTTGTTCGATTTCTGCCTAAGTATTTTCGTTGGTTGAACAACCAACTTTTTGTGATTCGGGATTTTCCATATGCTGGGATGGATTATCGCGGTGACCCAGACATGACTCTTCCACCAGGAGAGTAATGGGATGATTCAGGTAAAAATCATTTTCAACATTTTCTAAGTTTTAATTAATTTTTTTATTTTTTAAATCATCCAAAACTGACAATTAAAAGTTTTAAATGCAGATGTGGGTCCATGATGACTAGTCGCTCTCCAGCCTTGCGAGAGACACCCAGTTGTAGCAGTACCAGCCCCACAAAACTAATCTACAGAGATCCTGACCAACTTGGAGAATCATCTAGAGCGCTTGACAGCAGATATTCTAGAGATGGGCATAGATGATATTCCACTTAGGTTACAGAGATATGTGATTGGGGTCCTAGGACCTTTTAGGAGGTTCCTATGTAGGGTGACCTGAGCAGTGGTTTCTTATCATGATCATCACCAGGGATAGGATGATCGATTTTGTAGACTCCCATGACATTTTTGTCCATTTTGTATTATCATTTTTGCTGATCATAAGGTGTTTTTCAACCCATGATCAAAGACGATGTATATTTTGACACACTTATTCTATGCTATGATATATCATTATTACCGGCTATCTCGTGTAATGTGTTATTGAATGTTTTTAAATTTTATATTTTGATTATTGCAAATGTCTATTTATCATACGAGAAACAACTGCATCTGCTAATGTATTTAAATGTCTTAGAATATGTTGATATTCAATGTCATCAAATTCACGTTCCAAGAGATGAACTCCCAAAAATAATCTTAATAACACTGGATTTATAATGGTATAAACCCTGTTAAGCTGTAATACAACGAGTTCAGAATCCAACCTAACAATCATACTCTGAATTCCAAATGAGATGGATTCAGATAATAACTCAATCACTGCACTATACTCTGCAATGTGATTCGTTGTTTGACCGAGTCTTACCCCATGCAGAGAGACTAACTCATCATAGGGTGAATAGATAACCCAAGTTGCGGAAGAAATGTTCTATGTATTACGACAAGCACCATCAGCAAAACCAATGTATGTTTGAAGACGTCGACATCTACAATATCAAGAGTAAAATAAAGATAAGCAGGAATAACGATAAGAGCACTCTCTAAACTAGGCACACTTTTCTAATCTAAAACACACCAGCTATAAAGAAAATAATCTAACAAAAAAAATCTCCACACTGAAATTTAAGCATAATATCTCTTCAGATAAAGTCCATTTCTGGGTTTACCCAAAGAGACACCGTCAAAATCTATTAATTCATAAGCCCCTTTTGCCAGCTTTCACTTAACAATGTAAGGACCATGCCACATAGGTACAAATTTTCCAGCTCCTAGCTTATCGTTTACTTGATCATATAGTAAAACTAGGTCTCCTTCTGAAAAAATTACGAGGTGTAACATTTCTGTCGTACTGAGCTTCCACTCTTTTCGCATGAGTCTTGTTTTCTAATGCAGCAGTGCATCGATTCTCATCTAGATGAGCTAAGTACAAAAAGTGTTTCTCCTCTTCAGAAGTAGTTGGGAGTAATTCTATGGCTAATTGTAATGACGGAATTTTTCATTCAATAGGTAGCACTACTTCCAAACCATAGACTAGTTGCAAAGGAGTGAAACCCGTTGATGTTTTTATTGATGTCCGATATGCCCAAAGTGTTGAAAATAGCATGGTATGTGAATTCAAATTATGAATACCAATGATTCGTTGGATCATAGTGACTAAAACTTTATTGATAGCTCCAACCAGATGATTAGCCTGCGGGTAATATGGAGTAGAATTATCGTGGCCCAAGACAAATTGATCTGTCAGTTCAGTCATCATGATATTTCAAAAGTGACTTCCATGATCAATAATAATAGCTTGAGGAACACTGAATCTAGCAATTATATGATTGAATAGAAAAGTTGCAACAGTTTTTCCGTCTACCGAAAATGTAGGCATTTCCTCGGCCCATTTAGTAAAATAATCTACAGCTAGGATAATATACACAGGCCCCCCGGCCAAGTGAGGGTTACATGTAATAAAGTCAATACCCCACTTTGCGAAAGGACTGAAAACAATTATACGGTGGAGAGGAGCAAGTGGAGCACACATCTTACAATAAAAAATTTGACAATTGTGGCATTTTCGGATTGCATAGATACAATCTTTGAATAAGGATGGCAAGAAATAACTAGAGCGCAATATATTTTGGGCTGTGGCATACCCAGACATATGACTACCACATGCTCCAGAATGAAAGTCATTCAAAACCTTTTCAACTTCTTCATGAGTTAGACAATGTCAGAAAACAGAATTCGCCCCATGATGATAGAGTGTATCACCAATAATAATGTATTGTTGTGATTGGAAACGTATTTTCTGTCGCTGAGATTGTGAGATTTTAGGCCAAAAAGATTGGGTTTGGAGATAAACAATAATATCTCCATACCAAGGGTCAAGAGTACTGATAAGAAATAAGGATTCATCCACAGTGGGCTACTTTGCCACAGTTTCAGTATCAGTATGTGGGAAATCACACATCAGTTCAACAAAAAGCAAATATTTCTTTACCTTGGATTTTTCAAATTCCAAGTCAAATTCCTGTAAGATAACCATCCATTTGGAATACTTGCCCCCTTGAAATTGTTTGGTAGAGATATACATCATAGGGTTACAGTCAGAAATTACCATGGTTTTGCATAATAAGATGTAGTGACGAAATCTTTGGACAGCTTGAACAGTTGCCAAGGCCAATTTCTCCACATGCAAATATTTAAGCTCAATCAAATGCAGAGTGCAACTAAGATAGTAAATCACATGTTCTTTGCTAAATTCATCTTCCTGAACTAAAACCATCCCAATAGTGGAATCAGAAGCGGCGAGGTACAAAAATTAATCCTAGTTGTAGTTGGGAGGATGCAGTAACGGTGCATGGGTTAACGCGTGTTTAAGTGCATCGAAAGATTTATCAGCGATCTTATCCCAAAAGAATGGATTATTCTGTTTCAACAACTTGGTAAAACCTTTCATTATCTCGGCATAGTTAGGAATGAAACGACGTAAAAAGTTTGCTTTCCCTTGCAAACTTTGGAGTTGGCAAAGAGTCGAAGGACGAGGTAATTTGACGATAGCTTCAACCTTTGAGGGATCAACACAAATGTCGGCTTTTGAAATGAGAAATCCTAGTAAGCGACCCGTTTCTATGGAGAATACACATTTGTGTGGATTCAACCTAATTCGATAATGCCTACATCTCATAAAGATAGCTCATAAATGAGTGAGATGATCAACTCTACGTAATGAATGGGCAGGTAAATCATTGAGATAAGGCTGCACAATGTGCTTGATGTCATGAAATGCGTAAGACATAGCCCTTTGAAAATTTTCTCTAGTGTTCTTCAATCCAAAGGGTAATTTGCAATAAGCAAATGTCCCCCATGGACAAATGAAAGTTGTCTTAGGTTGATCAGTAGGGAGTATGTTGATTTGATTGTAACTAGAAAAACCATCCAAAAAGGAGAACATTTCAATGTCGGCACAATCATCAATAATTTGATCGATATAGGGGGTTGGATAATTGTCTTTAGGACAAGCTTGATTAATAACCCTATAGTTGATACATATTCTTATCGTTCCTTGGTTTTTATTAACAGGAACAATATTCGATACCCAATCTGTTAAAGGAATTGGATAAATGAAACCTGCATGATGTAATTTCTCAACTTCTGCTTTCATAGCAGCAGCTTTTCTTGGATGTATCTGACGCAAATGTTGCCGAATAGGTTTAGCATCCGTGTATGTTTTAATTTTATGGACAATAATTGATGGATCGGTTCCTGGAATTTCTTCATATGACCAGGCAAACAAGTCACGAAATTATTGAAATAGGGCTTTATAAATTTGGATTTCATTGTCCATACAGGAAGCCATTGTATCAATGTTTTCAATAATTATGGGCTTAACTGAAATGTCAATAGGAACCGTTCAAGAAATATTTCCCAAATTTAATTCAGAATCAGAATGTTGCAATGGATTCTGTGGTTCTTTGACATAGTCAGTAGTAAAAATAGATGAAAAATCATTTTCAAAATGATCAATCTCAGGTAAAAACAAAGATTGATGATGAAGATCTTGCCATGGTAAATCATCAACAGACAAAAGTTCACGAATCTTCTCATCAGTATGAACAAGATCAGAAAGTGTTGTTGTAGCTGAGGTTGTCATCAAAAGTGATTCCTCGTGGACCACATTCATTGGATCAATTTTGGTTGAAAAAGAATCAAAAAACGACTGTACAACCTAATATGCAATTTCAAAGGTACTCAAAGGCATCACGCCACAAAATGAATCCACCTCAGAATCGGAAGGTAAGATCCAAGGATCATCAAAAGCAATAGTGCTTGATGAAATCATATGAATAGTTGCAATAGAAAGTGATACATTAGGAGGAGGGAAGGAAAAAGTTCCTAGTAAACCAGAATCTTTAATCAAACCTACTCCAACATCCTTGTAAGGGATAGTTGTTTTACCGACATGCTGAATAGTATCTGAAGGGACTGGGTAGGATGAGAAATAAGTCAACTATACTATCGTAATGATCTTTTTGTTATGAGGAAACTTGATAAGCTGAAAGACCGATGAAACAATAGAAGTCATAGCATAAGACCAACTACATCCTAGGAGAAGGTTGTAATCTAGAAGGGCATCAACCACTTCCACATCTAGATTTATGGTTTTGCGTTTGACCCCTATAGGTAAATCCTGCAAAATACCAAAACGATGGAACCCTCAACCATCAAAAGCCTTTAGAATTGTTGGGGACTGATTCAGTGTGGGAGAACCAAGTGATCTCCAACACTGGATCGACATAATACATGTAGAAGCTCCTTCATCAATCACAGTCAGAAAGAAAGGTCTGTTTTTTAGTAACACTGGAATCTGGAAAGCCATTTGATGAGGTAGGCAAGGTGTACTATTCTCTAAATCGAATATTATTAGGTTCGAATCCTAAATATCAACAACTCCTATGGCAGACAATAGTAATTTACACTGTGCTGGGCACGATTGTAGCACTTCCAAAGCTGACATTCCTGAAGGGGAAATAGCTAAGTCTTCAACAATGTTATAATTCTAAGCAGCTCTCGCATGTGGATTGAAAGATGATTTCCGAAGTATACCTTTAGTAGGCGGTTTGATTACTAAGTCAAGATTTGGTTTCTCCATCTGTAGTGGACCGGAACTGGGAGGAGGTGAAGTTGATGTGTTTGAATTAGAAGATTCTACTTCTCTACCACCAACAGGATTTTTACTACCATAATCTTGCGATCGCATCGCAATCCTGACATGAGACATCATCATAATGGGTTCTTCTGAGGAATTTGAGGAAGAACCAATCATCTTACTATCTTGATTAGGAAAAGGATCCTTCAAGATAGCAGGCATTTGAGAACCTTTAACAATTTTCAGAACCTCTGCTCGATGTAGGCATTCTTTGGTAAAATGATCCTCATCACAAATGAAAAAACGATAACTAGGGTTACATTTTTCGTTAGTAGATTCATTTTTATCTGTTTTCTCTTTTGAGTTTTGTTTGTTTTTCTTCTTCCCCTTATTTTTACCACCAGATTTTGATTTGGTCGTAGATGATTCTACGACATGGATGTTGGCAGAATTTCAATAGAAGAATCTCCTTTCGGGGAATCAGGTAAAGTTATTATAGGAGAATAATTATTTGAATATTTCTTCTTGCTTTTAGTACTAGCTGAACCAATCATACCGTCAGCGGTATGAGACCCTAAAGGAGCTGCAGTTATTTGATCGTGTTTTGGAAGATTAGGGATTTTTTCGTGTAAAGTACCTGACTACGTATAAACAAGGTCAAGGTATTGAGCCTGAGCAATGACTTTCTCTTCAGTGACAACTCCTGCCTTAGCTACGTCTTCAGTGATTTTAGGTAATAATGATTTAACGAACTATTCCGCTAAAATTTGATCTGGAATGAAAACTTTCACTAACGTCTTCAACGTCGCCATTCATGAATATGATCAGAAATATATGTGGACATGGATTGTTTTAGTGAAGTTAACAATTTCATGCCATTGTCGTATCTAACAGGCAACTGAAAATGAGTTAAGAAAGCAGTGGCTAACTGACTGAAATTATAAAAAGAGCCTCGTGGTAACTCAATGTACCATTTGGTGGCAAGAACAATAAGATTTTGTTGAAAAAGACGTAATTGAATTGAATTGTCAATGATGGAATTAGATGCACACCAGAGGTGATAAGTCATCACATGATTTGACAGATCCTTTCTTGACTTACCTTCGAATTTTGGGATATCACTGGGCAACTTATTAGGCATTGGCAGCCAATATGGAAGATAGTAAATCGAATCGTCCATAAGGCGTGACAAATCAAGTAAATCCAAAATTGCAATAAATGGTAACTGATGGTTAGGGTCGCGAAAACCTTGAGTAATAAGACCAACCCCAGGAGGAGGATATCCAAGATAACTTGAAATTGGATTTGCATTAGGAATGTTATAACCTCTTGGGAAACGAAGATTAACCGGACCAAACTGGTGTTGTTGAGGTTGTTGATAAGTATAGCCAGGATACAATTGATACTGATAAATTGGGTTTTGTTAAGTAGGACCGAATTGATACTATCCCTGATACGGTTGATAAGTGAATTGCGGTTGACTTGTGACAACCGTACTTGGACCAGCTTGTCCTGCAGGAATGTGGATCGAAGTCTGAACTGTGGATCCTGACTGTGGTACAGAGACTTGAGGAGTTTGTACTGATGCAGGGATAGTAGAAACTGGAGCTACAGATACTCCAAAAATAGGTGTGGTAGGTTGAACAGAAGTTGTAGCAGTTGCAGCAGGAGTTTGAGGTGGAGTCTGAGGTGAGCTAGGCCCAGGCTACTGAACTGAATCAGGTGCAGAGGTTTGAATAGTAGGTTGGATAGGTTGCTGGGTTGGACCAGAAACCAAAGGTTGTCCAAGTTTACTTGATAACTGCACATTAGGTTACATAGTCTATTGAGTTTGAGATGGATCCCACACCCTATTCATTCCGGGGTATGGACCCATCATATGGAGGACCATAATCTGGTTGAACATAGGGCTGATAATTAAGCGGTACATTTCCAGCTCCTTGTATAAATGATTGACCAAAAGGTGGTTGGAAACCTTGAGTTGGGCACTAACCTTGAGGTTGATAACCCTGAGGCACGTACTGAAACTGGGGTTGGCCTTGAGGTATGTACTGAAACTGGGGTTGACCTTGAGGTATGTATTGAGTCTAGGGTTGACCTTGAGGTATGTACTATCCCGAAGGTATGTACTATCCTTGAGGTTTCCCCCTAGGTGATAACTGACTACCTTGAGGTTTCCCCCCAGGCGGTAACTGACTACCTTGGGGTCGCCCCCCAAGCGGTAACTGACTACCTTGAGGTTTCCCCCCAGGTAGTAACTGACTACCTTGAGGTTCAGGATTTGGAATACTACTAGAAATCATAAGGATTTCTTCTGCATTCAACGCTTGAGTTCCATTATTACTAGTTGATAACTCATGTTCAATTGGTTGAGGAGATGCTCCTAAAAAAGTACCAGTGAGTGACTAGTACCCCAAAGGAACAAAAGGACCACCATATAAAAATGTTTCCGGTGTTTCGGAAAACATAGATGACTATCTTGACATAATTAATGGAGGATAATAACCTCTTGGTGTAGGATGAAAAGGAATTCGAGGTAGTGAAAAACTAAGACTCGGATTTTCTAAAAACTTTGTCAATGATACATACCAAGCATCACTCCTAAAAGGATTGTAGAATATTGATTCACGCTCCCTAAGATTTAAAGTTGGTTGAATTTTGGGAAATGTTACGTCTTCATCTAGACTGATAAGTTCTTCAATAGAAATGAGGCCAGAAGGATGATTTTGAGTAATGATATTTCCTACTCTGAGTGAACCAGGACCACTAGAAGTTGGACAAGCAAATCCTGAAGTTGGAGTAGCAATAGGTTCGGTTTCAGGCTTAGAAATTTTAGGTTCTTCAGCTAATTCACTGGAAGGAGAAATACTACCAGTAACTTTAGAAAATGAAATTGGCTCTTGAATATACTATGTTGCTTATATTTGATAATAAGGATGAACAATTAAAGACGAATCTCTAGCTTCTGGTGATCAAACTCTACTGTCACTAGGTGATACAAGAGCTCGTAGCCCTTCAAGCTGACTTGGTGTGTACTCAAGAGGTTTCCCCTGAAGTATATGATATTGTCTCGGTAATTCAACCACGATTAAATATTTAATTAATTACATGCAAACAAAGAAAATTTCAATAAAATCACCTAAAGTTTCTAAAGAAACAAACACTTGAATCACACGCCTAAAAAATCTAAGAGTTCAAACCACACAAAAATAGTACCTTCCCGTACTAAAAACACTAGTTGGTGATGAAATACAACGTCATAGAATCTTAATACAGAAAGGGCAGTTGGAACAGTTACCCCAACAACCTACTTAATGAAACAGACTGGCACAAGTTTCTTCACAAAACCATCTCTAGTGAAGAGAACCCCCCAGAGAGTCCAAGTGAGTCTAGTTAACATCTTCTCCAAGTACAGTGAGACTCGTCCTTCACCGTCACCTTAGGAAATAATCTTAATTTTATGGACACTAAGGTTACCAACAGCAACAAATTCAACTAGGGGAATAGTCTACGATCTGATCTATGCGCAAGGGCAGAGTAACAAAGCTCAATCCCCTTGAAGGCTCCTTGACATGATCAATCCGAGGTTTACCAACAAGTGACACCAGGATCCTTGACAATGGTTAATCCGAGGTTTACCATTTATAATACGCACAAATCTTCTATCTTTCCCAATGAAATAGACTTGATTGTCTCAAAGGTTCGGACATGATCTCGTGATTGACTCCTTTAAGAGAAGCTTCCCAAAATGTATGAATTAAAATTGGATTTATTTCCTACCGCAAGATGTAGCTACTTGTTTGTTTTAACTATCTTGGAGATTTAATTACTCCTTACTCCAAGATACTAGCCTAAACTATATTGGTGATAAGAGCCCTAGAAATAAAAAAGATTACTAGATCAATTTTAATTAAGCATTATTTTTATGGGTTGTTCTTTAAGTCAATATGTACATAAATGAAACTTTGATGGAGTGAAGACTCGAATACAAAAACACAAAAGATGCACCTAAAATGATAAGCAATTCGTTTTTCTTTCAATGAAATTCTAGCTAAAAGAAAGAGTTTGAGAATGCAATTCTTTTAAAAAACAATTCTTTCTTTCAACATAGAAATAAAAGGAAAATATTTTTGTCTTTTCCAATAAGAACTCAAAACAAGACTACTAATTAATGCTCACAAAAAAAATCATTTTCTCTTTTCAAAACTCAAAACTACAAAAAACAATTTGCTTCAAAAGAGATCTACAAGTTCTAGAAAACACTCAAAACCACAAAAACTAATCTTGAGATCTAAAAACTTTTAAAAACCTAAATTGAATAAAAAGCTTCAACTCTTTTTGAGGACGTTTTACTTAGTTTTTCAATAAACTAAGGATTCATTTGTTTAAAATAACAAATCAACGAAAAACATCCAGAAATGTTTTGTTTTTTAAAAATGAAATTCAAAACTTATAACAATGCTTGTTCAAAGATTTGCAAGGAGAAAACTAAATCTATTTCTCCCAAAGGACAGATTTAAAAACCAAGTCAGACTCATCAAGAAGACAAAAAGACACCAGGGTGATATAAGGTTTCTCAAGTTTCTAATATTTGAGTCACTATAGAGACCAAGTGAAAACCACTCCAGGCATGCAAAACTTCTAGAAAATCATCTAAAACAAAAACACCATTGGAATTCACTCACAAGAGATTTTTGATAGGAAAGATGCAGATCTGGGTAGACAGTAAAAACTCTAAATGAAACCTAAACTTAACTGGAAGAAAATATTTTAGGTTTTTCAAAAAAATTTATAGGGTCTGCAGGCTTCCAGAAGAACCAAGTGCGGTCCCCCTCTATTCACTAAAGGAAATGTGTGGATATGCTCACACTGTCTGTAAAGAGAAAGTGTGGTCCCCTGAAAACTTTGAAAAAACAAAAAAAAAGTCCGGATGTTAAAAACTACCCAAGCCAACATGCATCAATCAAAAACCAGAAATGAAAACAAGTTTCTCAAATCAAAGACAAAGAAAAACCAAAAAACCCTCCCCAGTGGAGTCACCAATTTGTTGGCCAGATAAATCGATCTTGCCGACAAGGCTGATCTCCCTAGTATCAGAAGATAGTCTAGCAACAAACAGAAAAAGAAATCTATCTTTCTCTAGACATATGAGATTTATGAATAAATACTATAGAGGTGTTAAGACATTACCTCAAATCCAACGCTTGTTCGTAGTAGCAATCCTTCAATTGTTCGAAAGAGTTACCTTTGAGGACCTGCAATCACAAATAAGAAAACATCAAATAGCACCTGCATAGAAAATATCATAAATCATGTCTATTATGGTGATAAAGGAATCCATAAAATAAACCATAAATCAACAACTTATTGAGAAAAACAAACTTATTTGTATTAACTTTGAAGTAGAAGAACCTTACAACCTTTTTAGCCTTGATGTTGAACAAGCTCTTCCTGGGGTCTGAAATAGGAATTTCCTTTACTTTGACAATCCTTGCACTCTTCCAAATGAGATCATAGAGGTATGTAATCTCTCCTCATAAAAACTCAACTAAGAAGACTAAGTTCCAGTAGCATTTCACCTCAAAAATATTCAACTTTCAACCTCCCAAGTAACCAGCCCAATGGTTCATTTTATAGTGCAGGGAAGGAGGTTACAAGTCCACCTATGAAGGGATAGAATCCTCCTTAAAAGGGATAAGCTTCTCACATCAAGGGTTTAGCTCCTTAAGGTATGGGATGCATGAACCTTAAGAGAATGAACTTGCCACCTAAAGATTCCTTCCGGAAGCTTCTAGAAATGACTGAAAGTGAGTTTTTAGAATATACTCTGGCCTTTTTAACTTTTACAGGGGCCCGCACCCATAACACAAAGACAAAGTGGTCAGGTGCATAGGAGACATGACCATTAGGTGCGAGACCGTAGGTAATGCAAAGAGAAAGTGTGGAACCAGAGTTTTAGAGACTTTTGAGGGCTTTCTCTTATTTTCAAGGCTTGATATGAGGAACTGAGGCTCAAGGCTTACAAAGGTGGAAAGTATGAGTGCTAATGCACTCACACAGATTGCAGAATGTCAGGGTGACAATTTTTAGTGCAACATGAACCCCAACCCCAAGACCTGGCATAATCCAATTCAACGCTAAATAATATTTTTCACTTAGATGAATATATTCTAGAGACCATGACAGAACCCAAATATCCCTCGGATGTCATCCACTATCATTCATTTTTCTACCCAAAATATCATTTATACCTACTAGCGCACCTATGCACAATATTTGCACCATACAATCAAAAGGTTTACTACCACGAGGAAAGGTCGATTGGTTCAAAAATCCCATCCCCACACCTAATGCATTTGAGGAAGGGAGCATGTCAAATATTTCACCTACCATCGAGGTAAATATTTCAAATAAACCTGGAAAAGTCAAAGAGATCTCCCTGGGGCAGTATGCTCTCCAGAGGAAATAATCACATACGCAACCTTGTTCCAAGAGTACAGGGATATTTTTTCATGCCATTACTCTAAGATGCTAGGCATCAGCCCCACCATTATGGAACACCATATTGATACATGGCTTGACGCCCATCCTATTAGGTAGAAAAAATGTCAATTACATCCTTCTAAGGTAGAAGCAATCAAACAAGAAATCCATAAACTTCACAAAGTTGGGTTCATATATCCTATCACTTAGACATGTTGGGTTTCTAACCCTGTACCTGTCATCAAAAAATAGGGCACCATTCGTGTTTGTACTGATTTCTGAGATCTAAAAAAATCTTTTCCCAAAGACAATTACCCTGCACCATTCATCGACCGAGTAAGGCACGCCTTCTCTTATTTTTTAATTCATATAGATCATTCATTTTCACATTATTTATATGATCAAACAAGATGTTTTCACTTGGGGTATTGGCTTTTAAATTGTAGGCACATCAACAAAATTCTTGCCAAGTTCAACACCTCGGTGGTCAATAATAGAGTAGGTATCATTCATCACTCATCATGATAGGCTTCCCACAATGATTTGCATATCCTAACATCATTTCTTTTAAATTCACCATAGGGTCCATCATCTCAACCACATTTACCATCACCTCCCCTTGCATATGGTAAACATCCACGCCAGTAGATAGAGCCTCCCCACTCATGGATCACCTCATGATATAGACCCCCACATACTATTGGGATCCATGACCATATACCTAAGCCCGAGAACCACTTCAGGTTGCATGCCTTGAAGATCAACCTCTGATTATTCTTCATTCATTGCTTTCCAACCCCATTTCTAGGTCACCCCTTTAATGTTGCGACAGATCAAGACAAACACACCACCACATTCTACAATTGGCCTACCATTCACCCATATTATAGTAGACCATCTGCGTCCCTTCATCCGCCTCACCAACCCAACATGGAGACCAACTAATGGGGCCCTCGCCCTCACCAAAATCACCATACCTCCATACAGGCGACCATTCCTATGGGGTACCCATCTCCATGTTTGTACATCCAAAACACCTTCATATTCTTTTAGCAAGGGTACAAATATTTTTTTTAGGAAAAATCTTCCCACCCATATGTTCATGTCTTTTTACCTGGTGGTAGTTTCTAGTCACCCTTGGTTGTAGCTCACACATCACCCACATTCATTTACCCTTTTTCACTAGTCAGAACATACTTACACCTACCCTGGAAATCCTAACGACTCCAGGGCCATCCATATCAGAAAAAGTGTTATGACTGCCACCATTTGCATAATAGCTTCGACCTCAGGCTAGTTGACCATATCCATTGATATTATTAGCCTTCATTATCATGCCTTACATGACCCACACTATTACAATTTGTTTGCACCTTGATTCCCTGAATCATCATTCCGGGCGGTTGACTCTTATTTCCTATCGACTTCAACACTCATATTCCAAGATCGAGGAAGTACCTTGGATACTCCCCCCTTGACGGGATATCCTCGGGTGGCATAATGGGAATCACTATTTCGCACTAATATCATTGTTCCCCTTGAGATTTGACACCGACACAAGTTTACATGTCAAGGTGGTACTGTACTTAATCACCATTGCAATACTTTCATTTAGTGAAAGACCCCCATATCACTAAGCACCTCATTTAGCGGTGATCACATCATGATACGGGGGAGGTACCCAAAGTCAAAGATCCATGCATACCTGAACACCTCATTCAAAAGTGTTTCACCTTTGTTATGCATGAGGGAACCAGATTCAGTCTATTTGTCAAAAAAACACCCTTGAGGGTGTCAGCGATTATCATCATTAGCCATCAGCATGTCAACCACCACAATGTTGACTAGACAAAACCATTTCCTATCTAATTGTAATAATTCATCACTAGTCATCATAATGAGCATGGGACATTACTGCCTCGTATGGCCACTTTTTTATTTTCAAGTTTTCTTCAGAGTATGGTCATCTTTTATACTCAGTCAAGGTGTTTCCCTACTCATATCTCAAACAAGTTATCCTCTCTCTCAAGAAGTTAATCATATTCTCCTTGAAAATAGAAAATGTGATGTATTTCAACTATATGTTTTCTCCTAACCTCATACATCATGGGGAAATGGTTAACACCATAAAATTGTACACATGTTTGCACAATTTAGAATATGCTAAAAGACGTCCAACATAATGCACAAATGAAGATTTTCCAGTTGAAGACATTATGGAGTTCAAAAAAAAATAATTTCTCCTAAGGTCTAAATTTTATGGAGTTTAAAAAATTAAATTTTTTGTGATTATTTCTTCGATTGTAGCACACCACACAGTATTTATTTCAAAAGTTGCACAGTCGAGAAAATGGATGACTCAGCAAAATCGAGACCACTTCCCACACTTGGAGGCGATTCCCTGACATGATCTCAGTCAAGGACAATCGAATTCGAGTCACCCTGAAGATATGAAACCCTCAATGGAATCATCTTGTCCTACTCATAATTCATTATCATTCATGAACCAAGAGAGGGAAGATGGATTCAAAACATTCTATATAAACAATCCATGCGAGAACCAAAACATGAGACAATGTTATGCTAGAAAAATAGTTATCAAAGAAACCCAATATTTCATTGTTGAAGCAAATGAAGTTAGAGCACTAGCATGTTGGCCATATTGCTTCTAACCAATCCATCATCTTAGTGAGAGGATAAGAATCCACCATTGAGAGAGTCTTCTTAGTTATTTGAGAGAGAGAAGAAGCTTGCAAAGAGATTGAGGAATAGAACCTCCTTCCTGAGGATTTTTTAGCAACATATCTAAAATAATTTTCTTCTAGTTTTTAGTATTCATCTATTATATTCATCTTCTACTATTAGCAATCAATAAAGGGAGCTTTTTCCATCATTTTGTTATCTTGTTTGCTCCATTGAGCATTATTTGTGTATTTATCTCTTCGTTTTAGTTCATGTTCGTATATGCATTATTTTCTCTATTTGTAATGCTTTCTTTCTCTAAGTATGTTCACTAACAACACCAACTCTATTTGTATTCCTTTGCAGGGAACTGCTAAGGAAGTGTCTTTTGGTACACCATTGCTACAAAAACACTACCACACATAGATTGGGTTGAACGAAATCTCTCTTTGAGACAATCACCTGACGCCATATTCCAAGCATGAATGTGGGTTCATATCAGTTAAACCAAAAAAAGAACCAACCAGGGATTGCAGAGGCCAGCCACCTCAACCCTTAAACATAGTTATTTCACCCAACCAGTCTAGAAATCACTAACACGAAACTAGATTGGTCTCTACCCAATTTTTCCAGGGCTCCAGGGATTATAGCTCAACCCATAGCCTCTAGGGACCCAAGCTTTTATAGGGCTCCAGAGAAATACCATCTCAACCCACAACCTCTAGGGACCCAAGTTGTTCTAGTGATCCATAGATTCCATGCCAATCCATAGCCATAGGGAACCTAAGAACCAATCAAAAAATCCAAATGGGGAATCCACTCCACCATGGTTATCCAGGCAATGGCAAGGCAAGGATGAAATCATTACCAATCTAGGAAAATATCCATGCCAATGATAGCACATAACCAAGGAACCACATGCATATACTATGCATCCAAAAAACAATAAGGAAATCACACATGCAACCTACTATTTGCAAAATATCCCTGTTGTAGCTAGTGATCCAACCTTCTCTTCATTTGCCAACCAATTCCTTGATTTTCCTTTGCTTTACTTCTCCAATCCAAGTGAATGCTAGAGTGTTCCAAGAATTCTCTAATTGTTCAAGAGTATGAAAGAACGAACAAGAGCTCAACTCAAAACTATCAAAATCTAGTAATTGATTTTGTGATGCCTTTTTATCATTTATGTCTCTTTTTTCTTCATTTTCCTTCATTTTTCCTCTAATTTCCCTTGCATGCATATTTGTGTCTCTTCACCTTCATTTTCTCCTATTTTCTTTTATTTTCATAATTACGCCGTAAAGCGTTTCCCTATGAAATCAACTCTCCTCTCTGCCTACCTGTCATCTTGTAAGCCACACTATTATGTGTTAGACGATTGCAACAATTTTAGCCGTTGATTCAAAGAGGTTACCCAAACGATTTGGGCTTTTCATTTGGCACCGGATCGAATCAGCACTGTGATGGTGGGTGGCAGACATTGCCAGTTCTTAATGGTAGTCATGGGCGTCGTGGCCTTCATGGCAGCAGCAGGAAGCAGCGTCGGCGAACACGATTCACAGCCGCCCTGTTCCTCTCCCGACTGCACAACCCCCCTCATAAGTATATTACCATGTGTAGACTACATTACTGGAAATAATAACACCAGCTCACAGCCAACCAATGACTGCTGTTTATCGATCGCTGCCATCCTCGGCAGGTCCGACTGCCTTTGCCAGCTTTTCCGTAGCAGCGATTACCTTGGCTTTCCAATAAATCAAACCCTCGCCTTCTCGCTCCCTGCGGCCTGTAATATCAACGCTTCCGCCCCAAATTGCACAGGTACAGGGCGTCTAGGCTCTTTCTTTTGCAGATCCTTGCAATCTTTATCGCAAGATTCAAAATCTTGACCGACATGAAGATTAGAACGATTTTTAGTTAAATTTAATGTGCTCGTGCAGATATTTTCTTTACGACCGCGGTCGACCATGCTCCTCAAAGCCCAGATATCGCAATTTTAATTGAAATTCTCGAGAATTTATCTGACATGTTATTTTTATGTAGATACCACATCGTTCGTTTAAGCTCAAATTCTTGAAAACTTATACCACATTTTCTTTTAAAATCGGGGTTAGAGCTTCCTTTTTTTCCGTTTATGTTGAGAACACAGGAGATTATTCGTTTTAGTTTAAGTTCTTGAAAATTTGAGAGCGGAAATTTTTCTGCAACATCTATCCGGCATTCCTCCTTTAGGATCTACTTTGAATACAGATGTTCCTTCCTTACCTTTTAAATTCCTAATGATTTATGGAACAATTTTATTTATTTTAACATACGAGCCTACAAGTTTTTCTTCCTATAGTTTAAATTCTTGAAATCTATCCTGCACTTTTCTTTTGAAACTTAACTTTATCGCGTAAAAACTAGAGAGCTCAGAGCATCTGTTCGTTTCAGTTTAAATTTCCTGAGATATTATCAAACATTTTATTGAAAAATTATTTGTCATTTTTCTATCAAAACCTCTATTTAATTAAAAAAAAAATCAAGAACGCAGTTTAGTTTAAATTAATGAAAATATGCAGCATTTTTCTTTTAAAACGAGCCTTTAGGATGAGAAAATATAATAAATAAGGATGAGAAAATATAATAAAGAAGCTCGAGAACACCTAATAAAGAAGGTTGCGTTAATTTTAGTCAAAATGCTTGGAAATTTATGTTACATTTTCTTTTATAACCGACGGTCTGCGGAGAAATCTTGAAAGTTTGAAGGTTTTCCTTCGTTGTAGTTCCAATTTTTGAAAATTTATCCGGCATTTTCCTTTTAAAACCTACCGCTTATGGGGACAAACGTAGGCACATTTCGTTTGTTTTAGTTTAAATTCATGAAAAAATTACCAGAAATTTTTGTTACAAACCCTACGTTTATAGCAAGAAAAAGTAAGAGAACTTTCATCCGTTTGGTCGTTTGCTATTGCGTTAAGAATTTATTCCTTTTTATTTAATACCTTGCTATTGCGTTATGAATGTCTGTTTCTTTATTTCATCTTTGGCTCTAATGCAGAGTTGCTCAGAGAAAATACGCTCAGGTGCGGAACACCGCCTCAAGCACAACACTTACCGCAGCCGCCTCGAACATCAATAGGCTCGCCATCTCCATCCGTTTCTTTGACAGGTAAACGAAAGATTTTGTATGTTGCAGTGGAGGATATGTGTATCAAATTGAAATATGAAAGGAATTTGATTTTCTGGTCCTCGTGTTAACGTGTCGCTAGTTCCATCTTCAGATATAGACGATACGGTTTCGGCACAATGCCCGGAGAGTAGTCACCCACAAGCAAAAGCTACGCAAAAACATGGGAGTGGAGCCGGCGGAATTGTCACACCAGTGATCATGGGGATTATTTGGCATCTCGTTATTATCACCATCTTGGAATGAATATCAATTATTTTAGGGTAGATGGATTGGAAGTATTAAATTTTGAGATGAATATTGTTTATGTTTCTTTAATTCTGTAAAATTTAAATTTCAGAGAAAAGACAGCAGCCCTCCGGCGGTCCTCGTATGCCATAATTATTTTAGAATGGTTAAAATTTAATTGTGATGGAGATTTAGTTTTGATGGTTCAAATATGTGATCCTACATATGGAGCTAATGAAATAATATTTTGATAGTTTTTGTTAGCCGAGCTATGCCATGCTCCTCTAATGTATCCAATTTTATCGGATGTTTCAGAAAGGACAATTTCTTCGGTGAAATTTAAAAACTGTAAACTTGCCTTTTCAAGGGCAGAGAATGTAATAATGTTACATCATAAATTCGGTTAATTTGGTATCTGGTTCTCTTAACTTTGTTTTTAAATTATGCTTCAAAATTTGATCTTACAATTACTTTTTATTTGATTTATTTTAATAAGGAATTTTTATCTCTTTAATTATATTAAATATAAATGCTATATTTGATTATAATTAATAATAATCATATATAATTAAAAATTTTATATTTTTAATTAATTAAAAATGTAGATTTAAAATTACCAACATATATAAATGTTATATTTTGAATTATATTAATAATAATTATATAAAATTAAAATTTTTAATTTTTAATTACTTTGTAAGGTGTTTCCCTATGAAATCAACTCTCCTCTCTGCCTACCTATCATCTTGTAAGCCACACTATTATGTGTTAGACGATTGCAATAATTTCAACCGTTGATTCAAAGAGGTTGCCCAAACGATTTGGGCGTTTCATTTGGCACCGGGTCGAATAGTTTCATCCCCGCACTATGTGTTAAAGGTTATTCTTCAAAACCTTATGGGATGAGAATGTATCAGGTTTATGGCGGCGACCGCAGCAGCCCCCTTTTGGAGGACAGCGGGAATGACCTACTTTGCTTATGCCGACGTATGCGCTTCCATGCTCAGAGGTTGCCTAAGGAGCCCTACAAATCTAATGCCATCTCGCGCGAGAAGGTTCATTATACTGTCACGAAGTGGGTCAAGCGAAAACCAGAAAAACCAGGTACCCACCATTTCTTTCGACGTACTTTGGCTTGAACTATTTTCATCAAAGCCCCATTGGATTATATAGATCAGATGCAATCCCCTTTCTTTTTAAACAAACCCCCATTTGGATGCCATTCTTTCAAATTTCAATAGCAACAAGAGATTAATCTGAGATCCATCAGCAGGAATTGAACAAGATTACAGTAGGTTTCAATGTATATTGTAACTGGATTCAGGATTTAGGTTAGTTGACCTAGAATTATTATTTATGATACAATGATTCCGATTATCACAGTGCATATGCCCTCCCCATTTCTGGAATGTAGCTAGCTCACAGGCTACAACACTCTCAAAAGAGCCCTTTAGGTGATAAATCGAGCTGAAAGGCTGCATCAACGATGTGAACTGTATGAAATATCTGCTCACAACTAAATTCAACTTCCCGGAAGACTCTATAGTTACTCTCACAGGTATTTAGTTATTAACTGTTTCGATTATCATAAATGGTTTCAATTCGTCTAATTTCCAGATGTCTCATATATCAATTTCATACCCACCTGTTATTGTTATCTGGTGTTCATTACCTGACCTGTGTAGTTTGAATTTTTGCAGAGAAAGAAAATGATTCCAAAATAATCCCTACAAAACGAAACATCCAGAGGTGGATGAGTTGGCTGGTGAAGGATTGTCAACCTGTGGATTCTCTGGTGTTTCATTATTCTGGGCATGGCTCTCAGCAAAAAGATTACACTGACCACGAAGTTGATGGCTATGACGAAACGCTGTTGCCTCTTGACTTTGAGACGGTGGGGATGATTGTGGACAATGAGATCAACGATACGCTGGTAAAAACCCTTCCTCCCGGAGCTCGACTGCATGCAATCATTGATGCTTGTCATAGTGGCACTGTTCTAGATTTTCCCTACGTCTGCGTCTTCAACCCCAGGTCACTACTTCTAAGATTCAATCCATGTCTGGTTCTCAACTTTTCTTTAGCAGTGTATCCATCTGTTTTCTAAAATTAATTGTTATAATTTTATTATGCTGACAAATTTAGCGGAGGAAAATGTGCGTGGGAGGACCATACACCTCAAAATGGTATGCGCAAAGGAACAATGGGAGGTGAAGCGATATCTTTTAGTGGATGTGATGATGACCAAACCTCTGCAGATACTAAGGTAAGATTATCTTTAAGAGGTTAGAATATTTTGGATAACGAAATATTTTGGAAATATGGAAGATAGGAATAAAATGAATCATGGGTATACTGGGAGAAAAGTGAGAGTGAGTGACGAAGCTTCCGTCCCTAACACATATACGTTTAAAAAATGAATTATTATTTTTGATACAATGATTCCGATTATCACCGTGAAATAAATATGCCCTCCCCATTTCTAGAATGTAGCTAGCTTACAGGCTACAACACTCTCAAAAGAGCCCTTTAGCTGATAAATCGAGCTGAAAGGCTGCATCAACGATGTGAACTGTATGAAATATCTGCTCACAACTAAATTCAACTTCCCGGAAGACTCTATAGTTACTCTCACAGGTATTTAGTTATTAACTGTTTCGATTATCATAAATGGTTTCAATTCGTCTAATTTCCAGATGTCTCATATATCAATTTCATACCCACCTGTTATTGTTATCTGGTGTTCATTACCTGACCTGTGTAGTTTGAATTTTTGCAGAGGAAGAAAATGATTCCAAAAGAATCCCTACAAAACGAAACATCCAGAGGTGGATGAGTTGGCTGGTGAAGGATTGTCAACCTTGGGATTCTCTGGTGTTTCATTATTCTGGGCATGGCTGTCAGCAAAAAGATTACACTGGCCACGAAGTTGATGGCTACGACGAAACGTTGTTGCCTCTTGACGCTGGTAAAACCCCTTCCTCCCAGAGCTCGACTGCATGCAATCATCGATGCTTGCCATAGTGGCACTGTTCTAGATTTGCCCTACGTCTGCGTCTTCAACCCCAGGTCACTACTTCTAAGATTCAATCCATGTCTGTTTCTCAACTTTTCTTTAGCAGTATATCCATCTGTTTTCTAAAATTAATTGTTATAATTTTATTATGCTGACAAATTTAGCGGAGGAAAATGTGCGTGGGAGGACCATACACCTCAAAATGGTATGCGCAAAGGAACAATGGGAGGTGAAGCGATATCTTTTAGTGGATGTGATGATGACCAGACCTCTGCAGATACTAAGGTAAGATTATCTTTAAGAGGTTAGAATATTTTGGATAATGAAATATTTTGGAAATATGGAAGATAGGAATAAAATTAATCATGGGTATACTGGGAGAAAAGTGAGAGTGAGTGATGAAGCTTTCGTCGCTAACACATATACGTTTAAAAAATGAATTATTATCATTATATACTTATATAAAATATTTATATATAAAATCGGTGTGATTCTTTATAATTATTGATGGCCATTAAAACAAAAACTTTAAGATTACGCAGTCAATACGTTTAAAAAATGAATTATTATTATTATATACTTAAATAAAATATTTATATATAAAATCGGTGTGATTCTTTATAATTATTGATGGCCAGTAAAACAAAAACTTTAAGATTACGCAGTCAATTTTCTAATAGAATTGTTGTGAACAGGCACTTTCAAAGATTGCATCAATAGGAGCCATGACTTACAGTTTTATAAAGGCAATTGAGAAAGGAGAAGGGAACACTTATGGGAGTTTGTTAAGTGCTATGAGTGTTACTGTTCGTAAAGCACGCCAAAAGCAAGCAAAAGCTAAAGATAAGGTTATCGAAGGAGCGGGCTATAAACAAGGCAAAGTTCAGACCAGACAACCTGCTGATCTTACAAATATGCTTGTCCAAGGTGGCAGCTACAAACCAGGAAAATTCCAGGTATTACAATGAGAAAGGAGTGCTTTCAAATACTTTATTTACCTCTATTTTGTTTTATAAAATAGACTTCAAAAATTAATAAGTTAAAATATATTTTATATTGTTTTAATCATTTTCAAAATTAAATTTATTACTATTTTTACGCCGTAAGGCGTTTCCCTTTGAAATCAACTCCCCTCTCTTCCTACTTGTCATCTTTGTAAGCCACACTTAGACGATTGCAACAATTTCAGCCTTTGATTCAAAGGGGTTGCCCAAACGGTTTGGGCGTTTCATTTGGCACCAGGTCGAATAGTTTCATCCATGCACTATGTGTTAAAGGTTATTCTTCAAAACCTTATGGGATGAGAATGTATCAGGTTTACGGCGGCGACGACAGCATCCCCCTTCTAGAGGACAGCGGGAATGACCTACGTTGCTTATGTCAACGTATGCGCTTCCATGCTCAGAGGTTGCCTGAAGGAGCCCTACAAATCTGATGCCATCTTGCGTGAGAAGGTTCATTATACTGTTACGAAGTGGGTCGAGGGAAAACCAGAAAAACCAAGTACCCACCATTTCTTTCGACGTACTTTGGCTTGAACTATTTTCATCAAAGCCCCATTTGATTATATAGATCAGATGCAGTCCCCTTTCTTTTTAAACAGACCCCCATTTGGATGCCATTCTTTCAAATTTCAATACCAACAAGAGATTAATCTGAGATCCATCAGCAGGACTTGAACAAGATTACAATAGGTTTCAATGTATATTGTAACTGGCTTCAGGATTTAGGTTAGTTGACCTAGAATTATTATTTTTGATACAATGATTCCGATTATCAACGTGGAATAAATATGCCCTCCCTATTTCTGGAATGTAGCTAGCTTACAGGCTACAGCACTCTCAAAAGAGCCCTTTAGCTGATAAATCACGGGTGGGATATGTATTTTGTCAAATTTGCCCAGGATTTGAACTTGACCCCTGACCGCTTGCACAAGCGAAACTGCCCATAAGGAAAAAACTTGTCTATAAGGAATTTGAACCTTGGTGGGGTATAAATTATCCCAAAATCTCCCAAGGGTGTCATTGTCAAGGGTAATCAATGGTCCTCCCCTATTAAGTCTGTAAATTGTTTCAAAAGCATGCTCAGATAGACCACTGTAAGTATTAGGCAGGGGCACAGCTTGAGATGTGTCTGAAACAAGAGTGTTCGGCACAGAAACAACTTCAATGGCATTGGCAAACGCAAAGGAATTATTGGAGGGAATAAATGTCAGGACCAATGTTTGTTCATTTACATTGATTGTTAAAGGTTATTCTTCAAAAGCTTATGGGATGAGAATGTATCAAGTTTTCTAGGCATATAGATTATTGACATAGATTGTCGTGTCCTTTATTTCTTCCAGGTTCTGGGCTTGGACATTTGTGCAGGCACAATGGTTGGAAATCAGGAATCTTTGGAGGCCAGAAGAGAAGAGTTACCACTGGTGGGCTAAGAAAGAATAGTTCCTTGGCACCACTGAAAATTTGCATTTGCATAATATAGTAGTGCCAAAGAAATTTGTTACACAATTTGTTCAACAAACTGAAGGTGGATGGAAGAGGACCTGTGAAATGATTGTTTCCACCATAAATTACATAAATATTAGCCGCTAGTTCTATCTCAGAAAAAAAATAGCCACCAGCCCTATATCAGAAGGAAAGCTGTCAGAAAAAAGGTTACTGGATATCAAGAGCGCTGACATATTTTTCACATTCATAACTTCAAAAGAGATTAAGCCTTTGTTGCAGAGTTGTATTTGTTGACAACCAGGCTTTCCATCATATGTACTGGGTGGTGGCCATCCTTACTGTTCTAAGGACTAATTTATTCACAAATGTCTCGGGTAGTATTGGAAATATTTGGGTCTGTAAGCTCATTCCATGATAGTATGTCAGTAGGAAGGATATTAGAGAACTGATTTTGGAAAAGATACAACTTACACAATTTTTTCAGCGAACCGAAAGTGGTCGGAAGAGGAATTATGAAATGATTGTTGCTACCATCAATTATAAAAAGATTAGCCACCAGACCTATATTAGAAAAAAATATTAGCCACCAGCCCTATATCATAAGGGAAGGTGATGGAAAAACGGCTACCAAATATCAAGTCTTTCCATATACTTGAAGTTTGGCTCGTAAGTACAGGGACAGGGACTTCAAATGAAAGGTCGAATCACTTTGATTAAGAATAATTACGATTATGGTTAATGAGGCATAAAAACACATTCTAAATGGTAGTTTAGAAAGGCCACATGATTCGTGAAAAGGCACCACAATATTTACAGGTTTAATGAGTACCATTGGCCGAGCTACCCAAGATAGCTCCAAATCAACAAGGCATGGATGTTTTTCGTGGAATAAACAAGGTAATAATTCATCCAGAGCCTTAATGCAATTATAAGCTGTTGGGTTTTCCCATTATGAAACCACAAAGATTGGCAACCCTACACCAAAAGGAATGCATTTCAACTTTACCCAGACTGATGACCCAACAAATATCGATGAGAATCACCAACCAAAAAAAAAAAATCAAAAGAGTTGCATCGTACCATCCAACTTAGCGAACCAAAGTCTAGAATTCAAGGCTCAGGCTACCCCTTCTTACATGAGCAGAGAAATGTTTTGCCGATTCAAATGAGTTATATCTTTCCTGAAAATTCCCTATCCTAGCAGAAACTTGAAATGCTAGGCCTAACTTGAAATCGAATATATTTTTCACAGATGAAGCAAAGACATGAGATAAAAGTCCATAATGTCATTACAAATCAAACTTGAATGTTCTGTTTGGACATTATGAAACCAGAGACACTCCTCATCCTACGCTAAATGAGAACTCGTATCATTTTATCAAGACAGATGACAAAAGACTCATAATCAGTGAGAACCCTAACAAACAAAGAGCATCAATCCTTTTGAGTTTATTACCAGAAGAGAAAGAATACCAGATTGCAACGGAGAGATGTACAACTACAGGCCTAAGCTTTGAACGTCACCTACTTATACTGCCCAAACAGCATATCCATGACTCCCCTGTTGAACCGACCCATGCTCTTCATGTGTTGTCGAGCTGCTTTGTCGTCGGCGACGAACCCCTTCTCCTTCAGCTTTACCAAGAGGTTCCACATCTCATCAGCCTTCTGTGCCTTCAAGTAGGGATCAACCAAAGCGACATAAGTGGCAGCATTGGGCTTCCACCCATATCCCAACATCTCAAGCGTATATTTTCCTGCCTCCTGAAGCATTCCACCCTGGCACAGCCCCTGAATGAGAACAGAGTAGCTATACGAATGGGCAAGATCGTTTGATCATTTGATAAGATCTGTGCAGGAGAAATGTTGGTCAGTCATGCAAGAGCTCTATTTATGGATGAAATTTCAACCGGATTGGACAGTGCTACAACTTTCTCGATCATCAAGTGTTTTCGCCAAATTATCCATCTCTTGGATGCGACAATGGTGATCTCTCTTCTGCAGCCTTCCCCTGAAACATATGAATTATTTGATGACATCATCTTAATTTCTGAAGGAGAGGTGGTTTATGAAGGACCTCGAGAATCTGTGCTTGATTTCTTCGAGTCCATGGCCTTCAAGTGCCTAGAAAGAAAAGGGGTTGCTGATTCTTACAGGAAGTAAGTATAATTTCTGATACAGTTATGTTTTGTCCTGTGGATTGAGAGTGGTAGTTACAAACTAACATCTATATCTCAAAACAGAAAGATTTACAGCATTTTCACGGATATGATTGCTGTGGAGCTTGATAACTTTGTGAGCTACGACTTATCAGGGTTCCTTTCTATCTATTTACAACATTAGTTATTAAATGGATTGATTAAATTTGTGTTGCAAATACCCCTCGTTAGATTTCACTTCTTAATTGCGTTTGCGCTAGAGCTACAAGTTCTAAGTAAATACTCTAGCTGTCAAATAGATACCAGAAGGAACCTGTAGATTGGAATTTGTAGTGTTAGCAAAGATGCCTTCATTGGTGGCAATTGACATATATGAGGAGGGGGTATCTGCAGTGAAGATCCGTCCACCCATTGTTGTGTTACTCTTTGATCCACAATCTATAAGGTAGTTATCCTGTGAAGTTGAAACCCCATTCTGATAAAATGACAATAAAAACAACACACAAATGCACACAATGACTACCATTTCCTTCACTTCTTTCTCTGCAGCCCAATTATGTTGTTCTCTCTTTTCTCTGCACCCAAATTATAGGATTCTCTTTGTGTCTCTTTCTTCCTCTGCACCTCCAGGCAATTCCAAGAGCCTATAACTCTGCCCAGATTTCCACCCTGACCATTGAACTGATGTCGTCACCCCCTGACCGAGCTAGGATAGGACCTCCTTCTTTAGAATATAGAAAGATGGACTTCAGTTCACCTCTATTCTAGAGAATAATTTGGAGATTGCCATGAAGCTGCAGGTTTCTAAATATGTCAAGAACAGAGTTATAGAAATACAAGACCATTATTGTGAGATTTGTCCATTATAACTAGCGCATATAACCACTACCTACAGTGTCAACACTGCTCTTCTAACTTTCTATCACATCATCAAATGGCCATTACATCAAGTCCTGGAATGATGGCTTTGCAAATGAAAGCAGAGTAGGACTTCAATTAATTTTTCATGGACTAAAAGCAATGTATGCATACAATAAATATTGATATGTTTAAAAATAGTATGCAAGATCAGAATGAATGTAAGAACCAGCATGAAAAAGCTTTTGCAACCCTGAATTTATGGAAAAGTCTTTTTGGAAGACTCACGCAGTTTTGAAGCTTTCTAAGTCTACTCAGAATTCTTTTCGGCCCAAAACTTTCAATGTCAGACGACATCAACAAAAATGGAACCTTATCTCTCAGTAAGCGATTTTGAAGCTAAGAAGCTTGTATCAGGATCCCAAAATCTCCCAAGGGTGTTATTGTCAGGGGTAATCAATGGTCCTCCCATATTAAGTCTATAAATTGTTTCAAAAGCATGCTCAGGTAGACCACTGTAAGTATTAGGCAGGGGCACAGCTTGAGCTGTGTCTGAAACAAGAGTGTTCAGCACAGAAACAACTTCAATGGCATTGACAAACACATAGGAATTATTGGAGGGAATAAGTGTCAGGACCAATGTTTGTTCATTTACATTGATGAGATATTCCTTCATCACAATTGAACTATTCTGGATTTGGAATGTGTACAATAGACCAGAGTCTTGGGTGGCTACTGAAAATATGGCACTTGTAAGATTGTACATTTGATAAGAGAATGGAAAGAAATGTAAACGTACCCATTGTCTGCCCTAGTGCCCAATACTGAAGGTATAGGATGACTTCTGAGTAAATACTCTAGTTGTCAAATAGATACCAAAAGGAACCTGTAGATTAGAATTTGTAGTGTTAGCAAAGATGCCTTCATTGGTGGCAATTGACATATATGACGAGGGGGTATCTGTAGTGAAGATCTGTCCACCGACTGTTGTGTTACTTTTTGATCCACAGTCTATAAGGTAGTTATCCTGTGAAGTTGAAACCCCATTATGATAAAATGACAATAAAAACAACACACAAATGCACACAATGACTGCCATTTCCTTCACTTCTTTCTCTACAGCCCAATTGTGTGGTTCTCTCTTTTCTCTGCACCCAAATTATAGGATTCTCTTTCTGTCTCTTTCTTCCTCTGCACCTCCAGGCAATTCCAAGAGCCTATAACTCTGCCTAGATTTCCACCCTGACCACTGAACTGATGCCGTCACCCCCTGACCGAGCTGGGATAGGACCTCCTTCTTTAGAATATAGAAAGATGGACTTAAGTGCACCTCTATTCTAGAGAATAATTTGGAGATTTCCATGAAACTGTAGGTTCCTAAATATGTCAAGAACAGAGTTATAGAAATACTAATTGGCTCTCTTATGCACCAATGTTCTTGGATCATATGCCCATTTTGTATGGAATGTCTACTAAGTGGTTGCAGTTAATGAGGCATTGATTTGAGTGTTCAATATATTCTTATTCTTTATCAAATTATTTTTTTGCTCTATTTGCTTTCTTCAATTTATGCCTTACGACGTTTCCTTTGCAACATATGGTGCAAATGCTAGTTAAATTCCATTTATTTCCTCCTTTCCTTTGTCAATGCCTTTACCAATTTCCATAGCCATTAATAAACCACAAGTGGTGTCCACTACAATGCTTGCTCACCATTTAGCTTGGAATATGTGTCCCATGACCTAGGTCATATTTTATTGACATGGAAAATCATCCAGGGCATATTACAATCCCCTCCACTTTAGGGGAACACCATCCTTAATGTTCTATGATGCTTATAACCAGCAAAACATACTACCTATTGAGATTTATAGCACAACACATTGCAGTATTTACAATAATAAACTATTGAAACATGATAAACATACTACTTATTGGATATTTATAACACAACTTGATGTGGTATTTCCAATGACAACACATATATTGTTGAGAAATGGAAACAAGAAATTCCAGTTTAATTTTTCCTTGAATTAAACTGAGAATTAAAATTGAATTATATTCTCATAGAAACTTGTAAATAGTTAATTAGGTTTAATTTACTAGCTTAGGAATTTCGAGTTGGAAGTCTTTCTGAAGACATGTATATGTTCTCCCTATATTATAGGGGTCCAGGATGAGTTAATTGTGAGTTGTAATTAGATAACTGAGTTTACTAAGTTAGTTTAGTTAAATTAGCTCCAAATTATTTGAGGAACTAATAGTGAGTTAACATCTAGTTGGTGAACTAATGCGTTAACTAGTGATACTCTAGTTAATTGAAGATTCCTTCATCAGAAACTCATGGATGTTGATTTTGAGAAAGACCCAGTTGAGACTACAAAACAGGGACAATGTACTATCAGTTATATGATTTAGTGAGTTGTATAGATCATGCATGCAATCAGTAACTGAACCTAGAAGGGATTACACAATTTTGGATGCACCGGATCCCATTAGTATGGATTATTTAACCATAGGAATTATGCAAGGAAATAGGGGCTTGGAGAGCTGTAGAATTGGATAAGTATTGGCCAAGAGCTTTCTTTTGAGCTAAGGATTGATTATATTGAATGATAAGATTATTCTTGTGAGAACAAGCATTGTATTATCATCTTGGATTTCTGCTATATGCAATACAGATAATGAGGTTTTGAGCTATGGATTTACCCAAAGTTTTATTATGTTATGTGTACTTGATTATATTCCTCTTGTCAATTATTATTTTCATCGATCTATTGGCTTCCACTAGTTGAAAGTAGAAGTAGATTCTTGTCCTATGCTTTAGTAAATTGCATGATCTTGTGAACTGATAGGATTTTCTACATGGTATCGGAGCAGAGAACAATATACTAGAGGAGATTTTGAAGTTTTTATTTTTGGTTTACAGGTGAAATTTGAATTTGCAATACATACTTTAGGATCGACAGATAGCATTCTATGGTTTGCAGATCAAGTATGCCTTGGAAGGTAGCTCAAATTTTATAGCCTGGAGGGACAAAATGGAGGCTATGCTAGAGGATAATGGCTTGAAGGAATTCATTGATCAATAAATTCCTAAGCCAGTAGCATCGAATGCAAAAAATTTGGTCGAATGGAAGAAGTGTGTGGCAAAGGCAAGGTAGATAATCCTTGAGGGAGTTCAAGACCATATTGTCTTGAGTCTCCATAGTAAGGAAAACATGTATTATATGTGGAAAGCATTGATGGACTTGTATTAGAACAATAGTGACCAAAGGAAATTGGCACTGAACGACAAATTTTGAAAAATAAAAATGGAGAAAGGCAAGTTTCAAAATACTTGACCAAGTTCACTCAATGTCGCGATGAACTTGGTACTGTTGGAATCACGGTTGCTGAAGAATATATGGGTGAGTCTTGCTCTTCTAGCACTCCCAAAGAGTTGACATTGTTATCAAGACTCTGTTAATGGTCGAGATAAGTTGCCAAATTGGAAACGATTGTGGTCAAATTTGATGTAGGAGGAGATCAGGAGGAACACTAGGGATGGCTCTTCATCAAAGACTGATGATGAAGAGAATTGTGCCTTAGTGATTAAGGCAAAGAAGGGGAAAGGGAAAACTTCCCATTCCAAGTCATATTCTTATCTTGGAGGTAAGAAGAAAGACATGATGAAAGTTAAGTACTTTCATTGTCATGAGCTAGGTCATTTTGCTACAAATTGTCCACTCAAGAAGTCCAAGAAGAAGTGCTCATGAGGAGCAACGGTTGAGTCTTTGGCCTCTAAATTCGAATTGGACTTTTCCCTAATTGCATGCATGGTGTCATCAATGATGGAAAGTGTATGGTACTTATATAGTGGAGCTTCATTCCACATGACTAGCGACAAAGAGTTATTTAGTGACCTAGAGGAGAAAGATCTCCAGATGCATATTGAGATGGGTGATGCTGGGAAGTATAGTGTTACTGGATTGGGCACAATTACTTTTTAGAGGGAGCATGCGGCTCCACTCACCTTGAAGAATGTTATGTATGTGCCCGGGCTAAAGAAGGACTTGGTATCCATTTCCATGCTTGAGGATAGAGGATATGATGTGATATTCTCGAAAGGAAATGCGTTCCTTTGACACATAACCACGGGTCAGGTAAAGAATTTAGGGATTTGGGTTAATAATATCTATAAGTTGGAGGTAGAGGAGTGTGTTGATTTGAGCTTAAAAGTAGAAAGGGTGCACAGCCAAGACGTTGGCGAGTTATGGCACAAGCGATTCGGCCACTTGCATAATGGAGCTTTGAAGATATTGCAATAGATCTCTACCTGTCTTCCCAAAGGTACGCTTGAGAAAGTTGATACATGTAAGGGGTGTACTTTGGGAAAATACACCAAGTATTCCTTTCACCACAAAGACTGTCGAATAGAGGCTATTCTAGAGAGAGTCCATTCAGATGTGCATGGGCCATTCTCAACTACATCCACAGCTAAACACAGGTATTATGTTATATTTGTTTATGACCATTCTCATAAATGATGGATATTTTACATGCAGAAAAAGGATCAAACTTTCACAAAGTTTTGTGAGTTTAAAGCATTGGTGGAGAAAGAGTCGGGAAATAAGGTTAAAGCTCTACAGAGTGATAACAGTGGTGAGTATGTCTCAAATGAGTTTAAGAACTTCTATGCAGTGGAAGAGATTAAACAAGAGTTGACGAAACTCCATAACCCTCAATAGAATGTGGTGGATGAGAGGAAGAACAAAATAATATTAGGGGAAGTGAGGGAAATGTTGCATGATCAGGGCCTACCACTACACTTGTGGGATGAGGCATGAAACACAATGGTTTATGTTCAAAATCATAGCCCACGTCAAATACTTAATATGAAGACACCATAGGAGGCTTATTCAGGTAAGAGGCTAGATGTTGGTCACTTCAGGATGTTTAGGTCATCGGTATATTTCCTTGTGACCAAAGATGCATGGAAGAAGCTTGAGCCAACAACAGAGTTGGGGATATTTGTGGGGTACACTAATACACTTCACAACGATTAGGTGTATGTTCTAACCAACAAGATGACAGTGGTTCGCAGGAATGTCATATTCGATGAGGAGAAGGCCATGCGAGTTTCCCTTGAGAGGTAGCTTTCACTACATGCGAAAGAGGAGATTTTAGCTCCTAAGGTTGAGGAGCCTTAGATTGATGTGGAGAAGCCACATGCAGAGGATCTGGTAGTGGAGACATCCACTCAAGTAGAGTCTTCCAAAGAGGAAAGAAAGCACATGAGAGAGGCTGATAGATTGTTGGATGATTCACACGAGAGTGTGGTAGCACCCACTTCTCAGTGCAGGTAGAGGAGGTCACTTGAGAGGTACACTGGATACATGGCCCTTATGGGTGACTGTGTTGTGACAGAGCCATCTTCCTTTAAATAAGCAGTGGAGAAGCCAGTTTGGGTTGATACCATGGTGGAGGAGTATGACTCCATAGCTCGTAACAGTGTTTGGGATGTGGTTACGAGATTGGTGGACAAGTCAGTGATGAGCTCCAGTTGGCTTTACAAGGTAAAGCAACCTGTAGATAGTAGTGTGGAGAAGCATAAGGCTAGATTTATAGCTCGTGGCTTTTCACATGTAGAGGGGATTGACTATGATGAGACCTTTTCTCCTGTTGCAAGGTACTCCTAAATCAGTACTATATTGGCGTTATCAACACAGATGGGTTGGAAGATACATCAGATGGATGTGAAGAAAACCTTCCTTAATGGCATGATTGAGGAAGAGCTGCACATAGAGCAGCCTAAATGTTTTAAAACCTTTGAACATTATTCGCATGTGTGCCAGGTCAAGAGAGCGTTCTATGGACTGAAGCAAGCACCTTGTTCTTGGTAAACCAGGATAGATAGCTACTTCACCAAGTTGGGCTTTACAAAGAGTGCAGCGGATGAAAACTTGTACCACATAGTGGTGGAAGGAAAATTGTTGATCATTGTACTTTATGTTGATGATCTCATACTGACAAGTGATGATCAGCTGATCAAACCTTGCAAGGAGGACCTTGCAAGAGAGTATGAGATGAATGACATGGGGCTCATGCATTACTGTCTTGGCATAGAGGCATGGCAAGGAGATGGGGAGTTGTTTGTGTCTCAGGGAAAGTATGCCAACGATATACTCAAGAGATTACGTATGGAGAGTGGTAAACCCATGGAGACTCCTCTAGCGCGTAACTAGAGGAAGGAAGCTACTACTTCACGGGAAGAACTAGAAGCAACTATTTATAGGTAGCTTGTGGATTCACTCATGTACTTGATGAACATATGACCGGATATGTGCTATGCAGTTAATGAGCTTAGTCAAGTGATGGTTAGGCCTACCAAGCTGTAATGGAAGGTGATAAAGCATGTGTTGAGATACCTCATGGGCACTTCTCAGTATGGATTATGGTACAGATGAATAGAGGGAGTGAAGCTTCAAGTCTTCACCAGTGCAGATTGGGCAGGGAGTCCATTCAACCAAAAAATCACATCAGGAGGGATCTTCAGTATTGGGTTAGCAACAGTTTCTTGGTACATTAGGAAACAAAGATCAGTTGCACTTAGTTCGGTAGAGGTGCAGCATGTGAGGTCCTATGGATGAGGAAGATCTTGGTTGGCTTGTTTGGTTAGTAGATGGATCCAACTATGATTTACTGTGATAATCAGAGTTGTATCAAACTCTTTGAAAATAAAATTTTTCATGATCGGTCCTGTTGAAGGCCCTGAAAATCGGGTCGACAACAAGGGGGATACCCGCCCGATCCAGACCTTGGTTGGCAGCTCCTTATCTGTTTGGTATAGCGGGTCCGACTGAGGATTTGGGACCAGTTTCCCAATTCAGTGTATGTGTGTGTGAAAGAAGGGTGTTTCTGTTCGGACTGGAATACTTCTATCTAATCTAATGCTATGCTATGTATTCTAATAAATAGAAAAACATCGAAATTTATGCTAACCTGGGGTGCGATCTTTCTTCTATGCGATCTAAAAAGATTTCATACGATAACTAGTAATAAAGATCATTCAGCTATCGTAAGAAAGGAATTCGATAAAAATGAGCTACTTCGTATAAGAAGTTAGACGAAACAGTTGTTAAAACTTATCGCATAAATGATCTATTCATACACTAAACATAAACAAATAGTTATCACCATACAAAAGTGCCAAATGATAACTCAGACATTCATGCTGTAACATATAAATAACTGAAAACTGAATATCACTTTAACGCATAAGCATAAACGGTTAAGAGATAAAAGTACCATTTATAGCTAGTCCTACTCATGAGCTTCAAGCAATGATTGATTTATCTCTCCTTGATTCAACATCTACTAAGAGTACAAAAGTGCAACATCAGTAGCAGATATCAAATGCAAATATCAAATAAACCCT
>APFE030916821.1:0-10248 GCA_000404065.3 Pinus taeda | reverse complement strand
ACTGTTCTTTTGATAATCCTGATTAGGTTTTTGTTTGTAGACTCGGCTAATCCATTACCTTGTGGATAATAATTGGCCAAATATTTAAGTTTGAATCCTCTTTTAAGTGCAAATTCAGTCATTGCATTTCCAGAAAAGTAGATGCATTATCGAACATTAAAGTGGAAGGTAATCCAAACCTGATGATTATAGATTGATCTATGAACTCAATGATATTTTCAGCGTTAGTTGTCTTGAGTGGAACAGCTTCTACCCACTTAGTAAAATAATCTGTTGCTGTAAGGATATATCTATGGTGCTTGGAAGAGTAAGGAACGATCTCACCTACTATCTCTAATCCCCACTGACTGAAAGGTTGGTCGATGTTAACTGGTTGTAGTGGTAAGGATGGCTTCTTTTGTCTTCCAGCAGTAGTTTGGCAAACTTGACATTTCCTCACATAACTATGCGAGTATTTAAATAACGTGGGCCAGTAATATCCTACGCGCAAGATTTTATGTGCAGTAGCGTCTCCAGCGTAGTGTCTGTCTGCTGGTCCGTCGTGGAGTTCCTGCAAGACTTTATCAGCTTCAAATTTCTCAAGACATCTAAGAAGAACAGAATCGTAATTCATTCTAAAAAGAATATTATTTATTAGCTTATATTGTTTGGCTTTTAATCTTAGAGCTCTTTTCTTTGTGTAATCGAGGTATGAAGGAACATATCCATTTTTAAGATAATAAATAATATCAGCATATAATTACTGCTCATTATTTAGGCTTACCTCGCACACTTGTACCTCTACAGATGGGATTTCAGAAATTTACGACGCTTCAGCCAGCATTTTACAAAAGCCTTGACCTCTTACAATGTTTGCTGGTTTAATTTCTATGTCATATTATTGTAAGGCAGTTACCCAATTGGCCCTCTTCTCACCCACATCCTTTTGTATCAGAAGATTTCTTACTGATGGAAACGGTACTATAATTTTGGTTTGGGTTTTGAGTAGAAAAGGTCTGAAGTATTTGATCGCTTTAAAAAGAGCATAAGCCTGTTTTTCCATGTATAAGTAATTTAATTCAACACCTTGCAAATTTGAAATAAAAAAAGAAATTGGTGCTTCCACCTTTTCTTGATTTGTTTGAGTGAGTATCGCAGCATATGACTTATCTGAGGCAAATGTGTACAAAATAAAAGGCTCTAAAAAATTCGAAGTTGCTAAAGATGGAGCATTAATGATAACCTATTTGATCAAGTTAAATGCTTCATGTTCATCTTGGCCCCATTTAAAAATATATTTCTTTTTTATCATAGTTTGTAAAGGAGATACGATTCGTGAAAAATCTGGAACAAATCTCTTTACAAAATTGATTTGACCAAGGAAGGATTGCATGGATTTTTTGTTATGAGGTAGGGATATTTCAGAAATTTCTTTGATTCTGTCAGAGTCGATGTGAATACCATATTTTGACACTATGAATCCCAGAAGTTTCCCTTCACTCAATGCGAAAAAATATTTCTTTGGGTTAAGTGAAATTCCGTACCTTAAACATCGTTGGAAGATTTGATTTAAGTCTTTGAGATGGTCGCCTCGTTTCTTGGATTACGTAGTTATATCATCCAAATAAATGAGTACTGACTTATTGACTAAACCTTTAAATGCAATGTCCATGGCTCTCTGGAATGTGGCACCATCATTAATCAAACCAAATGGCATCTTGCGATATGCATATGTGCCCCATTTAGTTTTGAATGTGGTCTTCAATTGATCATTAGGATTTACCAGCACTTGATTGTATCCTGAAAATCCATCCAAGAAAGACATTAATTCTGAGCTTGCCACTGCTTGCAATATCTACTCCATAGGTGGTAAGGGAAAGTTGTCCTTTTGATAGGCTTTGTTGAGATTGCAAAAGTCAATACAAATCCTAATATCTCCGTTTTTCTTTCTAACAGGTACCATATTGGAGACCCATTTAGAATGTCAAACAGGAAAAATTATCTTGGCTTTCAACAGCTTATTAAGTTCGGTTTTTATCTGATTTTCTAAGTTGGGATGAATCTTTCTCAATTTTTGTTGGACAGGTTTTTCGTTATCGATCATCGGAATAGTATGTTGGATGATAGAGGTGTCGTATGTTTTAAGTTCATCATAATTCCAAGCAAACACGTTTTTTTATTGTCTCAAAAGACGAATATATGCTAGTTTTTCTTCGGGGGCTAGGCCAAGGCCTAGATTTATGTTTTGGGTTTTGGCATCAGTTCCTAGGTTTAACAATTCGTAATTCAAGGTCGAACTTTGGAGCTTCGAATTGGTGGACCTTTAAAACCGATGTTTCAAATTATACAGGTCTTCTAACTTGACCACTGATTTAGGTATAGTATTGTGAGTGCTATCTTGCTGTAATTGCCGATCATGTTGATCTTCGTCGATTAATTGGTTGGAGTAGGATCCTTCAGAAGTAAGGAAATTTACGATATCAGGATCGTCATTGAATATTCTCCAATTTGTGATGTTGTCAGGAATAGAAGGTCTAAAGATTAATTCTATTGAAATTATCTGACTAAAATCTTCAGAAGGAATAGCTTAGAAGCTCGTTAGCTAAAAGGTCAGCGCTTGCATTTGGAGTCTGGGAATTGATGAAATATTGAATGTTGTAAAATGCTCAGTCAGATCTTGAACTAAAGATTGATAGTGTTTTAAATGACCTGACAGGCAATGTATAGTATTCCGTACCTGTCTGACTACAATTTCAGAGTCTCCGAAGACTTGGAGATACATTATGTTTAGCCCGATTGCTTTGTACAGCCCTTGAACTAAAGCTTCATATTCTGCTGTATTATTGGAACAATCAAATTCGAGCCTGCATGTTAACATGATTTTGTCTCCTTCTGGACTAATTAGCACGCATCCTACTCCTGCTCCTTCGTTAGATTTAGAACCATCAAAAAATAATTTCCAAAACAAAGATTTATTTATAGGTTGATCTAAAAAATTGATACATTTTGAACTATGCGTTTGAGAAAAATTCTCGACTTGGGACAAAATGGAATGTTCTAAATATGGAGATGTATGAGCATTAAAATTGCCGAGAAAAGAATCTACTGAATAATTGCCAATTATGCTATTGTTATATGCTACTGGTTCATTTTCCCCTTCTAACTCTGTTACTATGTACTTCTAATGTAATTCTCGTTCAACTTTTATTTGATTTGGCTTACCATTGTAAGGCAACCACATATGCGACCAGTGAGTTGAGAAGTATCCATGCAATTTTTCTGACCAATATCTGCTAAGAATTAAGCCATAAAACTCAGGGATATCAGCTACTAAAACATCAATTACTTGACATACCTTCGGGTTGGATGACAACCTTATGGTTACTTGATTTAGTTCGCCGATGAATTTGACTTGAGACCGATCCAGGTGAACGATGCGAACAACGGATTTCTGTGGTTGAACATTTAATTTAGTGCATATGGACTTCGGTAGAATATTCGATGAAGCACCTGAATCCACTAAACAATTATGTACATTTTTGTTAAACATTTCATAAGTAAGGAGAAAAGGGGGAGTATGAGATCTCGATCTACCTCCAATTAAGGTGATGTCATTTGGATCAATGTTGTTAGTCATATTAGTTGAAGGTCTTCCCATATTCTAAGAAGCTTGAGAAATTACAATGGCAGGAAAAGGTACAACTGGCACAACATGTAATTATTTCATCATTATCTTTTGTTGATGCTTTAGCTTGCTCAATTCATATAGAGTGATATTTGCCCTAGTCTTTTTCATGTCTTCTATGATATTGTACTCCATTTCATCCGAAACGATCAGTGTTTTAGATGGAGTAGGTGAATCTGTTTGGACTGGGCTAGTTTGAGTCGCTTTAGATGTCGTTTTCTTTGTTGTGACTTTATCCTTTGTTGCAAAGCTTGCGCTCTTTGGTTTTGGGGTAGTTTGGGGAGGATCAAGCTGGTTTCTACTTCGTGTGTTAACTGGGAATACTTCTTGATCTTCCTCTTGTGGGAGGATGAAATCCCACATTCCTTGTAATTCTACTACTTCTTCATCATCGATTTTCCCTTCAGTGTCAATTTCCTCTTCCTCTTCCTCGGATTCAACATTTGTTATAGCATTGGGCGGTTTTGAATCTGTTGACGGGCCTCTTTTGAAAGCTCTGTAGGGATTTTTTGAAGAAGTTTTTGCTACTTGCTTTTTTATGTCGACCATTTCATTAGAGATGGTCTTAAGAACTTTTTGCAATCCCTCCAAATCGAATGGATCTTTTGCTTGTTTCTTCTTGGACTCTTCTTTGAAGGTGACCTTTTTAGACTTCCTGTCTTCTAATGCGGATTTCTTCTCTAAGGCTATTATACGTTTCTCTACTACCATGGCTTCTTTCATGTTTTCAGCAAGAGTTGTTTTGTTAGCCCTGTCCACGAAGATTGCTATGTTTGATGGTAATGCAGTGATATACCATTCACATCGCACTTCCTCGCTGGGCTGGGAAGCAGTAGGAATTTTTTTTAGAATCTTATTGAAACGTAGATTGAAATATTTAATCGGTTCTCTAGATTCTGCCCTAAGATTGGATAGGTCGTTGATTAACGTTGCCGTAGACCTGTCGTCACCAAACTTGGTTAGAAATTGGTCTTGGAAGATGTCCCAACTGGTAAAAGATCCAGAGGGTAATGAAAAATACCAGGATCCGGCTGTTCCTTGTAGGGTATAAGGAAACAGTCAAACAACAACATCTTCATTAGTAACCCCATTGAGATTGATGGATAGCATAAAGTTGTTTATGTGCTCTTCTGCTAGCATGCCTGTCTTAGGATTGAACTTGGGCATCCATTTCTCAGGATGGGCCGATATTTGACTCACGGGTGCAGGCATTAAGACTGCCCCAGAATTGTTCCATGGAGACTGGGCCATTGTTGAACTGCTAACAGGGGGATTCGCAGAAAATGATCCCTGTGATTGAGAAGATGAGGTGATTATGATCGCAGATGATTGAAGAGGAGTTGTAGGGATTCCACTAGGTGGATTGATAATGGTCTAGGGTCGTGGAGTATATGGTTGACTTCGCAGTGGGGAAGTTGAGATGAAAGATGTTGATGAAAGAGTCTCGCTGTTGGACCCTTTAGGTGACTCCCTTGCTCTTTTCCTTTTAGGAAGAGGTAGTTCGGTTAGCTGAATACCGAACTTTTCACTCTTAAGTCTAGTCAGGGGATGAGCAGGGTTATACTGCGAAGTAACGATGCCCTGAGATTTATCAGATATTTGAGGGGAAATGGAAAACCACTGAAGTTTATGAATCAGAGATTCGACTTCAGGAGGTTCAATTACAGATTGATCTGAAATGTCAGGATTTGTAGCAGTGGATGATGCTCTAGCGACTTCTAACTCTGGATTTAAGTGTAATGGAGAAGTCGGAGGAGATGGTGAGGGCGAATTACTCTCACAATGGTATTTTGATTTGGATTTACTTGCCATTCATAGTTCAGGCCCTCCTTCTAGCGTCAAATGTGTTGAAGGCCCCAAAAATTGAGTCGACAACAAGGGGGATACTCGCCTGGTCCAGACCTTGGTTGGCAACTCCTTATCCGTTTGGTATACCGAGTCCGGTTGGGGATCTGGGACCAGTTTCCCAATTCAGTGTATGTGTGTGTGTGAAAGAAGGGTGTTTCTGTTCGGACTGGAATACATCTATCTAATCTAATGCTATGTTATGTATTCTAATAAACAGAAAAACATCAAAATTTATGCTAACCCGGAGTGTGATCTTTCTTCTATGCGATCTAAAAAGATTTCATACGATAACTGGTAATAAAGATCATTCAACTATCGTAAGAAAGGAATTCGATGAAAATGAGCTACTTCGTATAAGAAGTTAGACGAAACAGCTGTTAAACCTTATCGCATAAATGAGCTATTCATACACTAAACATAAACAAATAGTTATCACCGTACAAAAGTTCCAAATGATAACTCAGAAATTCGTTGTAATATATAAACAACTGAAAACTGAACATCACTTTAACGCATAAGAATAAATGGTTAAGAGATAAAAGTACCATTTATAACTAGTCCTACTCATGAGCTTCAAGCGACAATTGATTTATCTCTCCTTGATTTAACATCCACTAAGAGTACAGAAGTGCAACATCAGTAGCAGATATGATGAAAATATCAAATTAAACCCTGTTTCCATTCATTCACCAAAAACCTCCCTCGAGGGTGCAAAAAGTGCAGGTTTGAGGACACATTTTTGATAAATTATCGGACCTCTCTAAATCATGAGAAGGGTTTAAATACTACTAACTAATAACTTATTAAAGAATTTGAGGATTCGGTTAAAATGACTGTCCCTCTTCTAAAGCAAAACTAATTCTAAAATTAAATCTACTAAAACTATTTCTAAATCTACCTAACTTCCTAAATGTCCGCAAGCATTCAGTATTTTTCTGAGTAGAGTCGGCTGACTGTCTTCCGCCTTTGGTTGAGTTAAGCAAATAGAAACGGCAAGAGCTGGCATTCTCTTCTCAGTAAAATTGATGATGCGTTTGAGAATCACCCAATGAATATGTGGCATTATCATGTATGCCTGGTAAAAATCCCATTTCAACTTGGTTAACCTTCGGATAGCTTCTGTTTCCAGTTTGCTTCTATCGCTGAATTTTTGCAGTTTTCGGGGCTCGCAGGTGACTGAGCAACTAGGGACTTTCGTTTTCGAACAATTTTTCTTAGCGATGCGCAATTAGCACTAAGCGCTAATCACGCATTAGAAACTGCCTCTGTTTCTTGATCCAGGCTTCCCTGATGCGATTTTTGCCTCTTGTGCCTTTTTTCTCATTCGGTAAAAAACCCAAAATTTGTAAAAATAGTGATTTTGTGAGCTCTTGACCCTGAGAATTAAATTGTTTGTTTTTGGTATCAGCATCTTTCAATATCCATTCAACCATGACTATACATGAGAAATCTGTGATAGATGCCTTTGAAGAGTTCTGCGGCTCTTTTTCTTCCTTGAGCAGATTAAGTATGCCTTCCGAAATGTACATTGGAGCGTTGCCTTCCCTCTTCGTTGTTTTCTGCATAGTGCCCTGTGTAATGCTTTATCCTTCTTTCCTGCAGTTTACATTGAGGTAGAAGTAATGATAAAGGACTAATAACAGGAAAACTTTTAAATGTCGAAGATATACGAGACATGCCACCTTACGTGAGTTATTTTTTTGAAAAACACAACACCCTACTTCATTAACAACTGGCAATAATCCATTAATTCGCATTAAAATACATGACCAACTCTTGGCTAAACGTTTTCTTGATCAATGAGCCAGAACCAACTGCAATGGAGGATTCTCGCATTTTTGCTTTGCGATGTCGCAGATCGTAGTATCGCAATGTCGTAATGTCGCAATATCATCGTGTTGTTTTTTATCGCAGATCGCAATATCGCAACTTTGAGGTGTTGCAGTATTGTTGTATCGCAATATCACAATATCGCAGATTGTTATAATTCTTGTGTAATTTTTGTGATATTTGCGATGTGCGATATGCAATATCACATATCGGCGATGTTTTAACGTTTTTCAATGAGAGCGTTTGTCTTCAGTATATGCGATGCGATGAAGTTTTTGCATCGCAATATCGCCTTTTATCATTTTAATTCTTTGGAAGGTGTATCCTATCATCCTTTGCGTGATGCGATATCCTTTTGGGAGTAAATTTAATTTTCTTCATTATGAAACTTAGGTTTTCTAGATTTTTCAAGGTATTTTCCTATGTCCATGATGTTGTAGATTTCATCTAAAAAGAAAATGTAACATTAACTAATTTTTTTGAGGGTCCCCACTTATTTAGTATTAGCAATAATACTTCATAAGGAGGGGGGTTGTTGGTGGCCACAACAGGTCCAAGCATATTGATATCTGATATCATCATCTTAGAGACTGTTTATTGAGGTGGATTATGTTGTTAGAGTACATTCCCATGGAGGAGAAAGATGCTAACATTTTGACAAAGGCATTGTTAAGATGTAAATTCGAGTTTCATAGAGATAGGATTGGGGTAGCTGATAATCCCTTTCTTGTTGAGAGGAAGTGCTGAGAAAAGGAAACAAGAAATTCCAGTTCAATTTGCCCTTGAATTAAACTGAGAATTAAAATCGAATTATATTCTCATAGAAACTTGTAAATAGTTAATTAAGTTTAATTAACTTAATTACCTTAGGAATTTCGAGTTGGAAGTCTTTATGAAGTCATATATATGTTCTCCCTATATTATAGGGGTCCAGGATGAGTTAATTGTGAGTTGTAATTAGACAACTCGGTTTACTAATTTAAGTTCAATTAAATTAGCTCCAAACTATTTGAGGAACTAATAGTGAGTTAACAGTCAGTTAGTGCACTAATGCATTAACTAGTGCTACTCCAATTAACTAAGCATTGCCTCATCAGAAACTCATGCATGTCAATTCTAAGAAATACCCAGTTGAGACTAGAGTGCAGGGATAATGTACTATCAGTTGTATGACTTAATGACTTGTATAGATCATGCATGCAGTTAGGAACTGAACCTAGAAGGGATTGCAGAAATTTGGATGCATTAGATTCCCATTAATATGGGCTATTTAGCCATAGGAATTGCGCAAAGAAATAGGGGCTTGGAGAGTTGTATAACTGGCTAAGCATTAGCCAAGAGCTTGCTTGTGAGATGAGGATTGATTATACCAAGTGTTGGGATTGTTCTTGTGAGAATAGGCATTGTATTATCATCTTGGATTTCTGATACATGCAATACAAATAGTGGGGTTTTGAGCTATGGCTATCCCCAAATATTTATTGTGTTATGTGTAATTTATTATGTTCCTCTTGTCAATTATTGTTTTCATCGATCTATTGGCTTCCACTAGTTGAAAGTAGAAGTAGATTCTTGTCTTGTGCTTTAGTAAATTGAATGAGCTTGTAATATGTAGGATTTTCTACATATATACCTATGCACATTTTCTTCAACCAAAAAATAATCATACTATTTATGGAGCTTTATAATCACAGACTGACACAATAATTACAATAATATACATATGCATCTTTTCCTTAACCAACAAATAAAAGGATATAGCACTTGGATTAGCAACAAGGGGACCTAGAGGTTCACACCTCCACCATCAAACTAGTACTTGGATTCACCTCCTTCACAGGGAGTCCAAAATCTACTGCCAAAATCAAAGTCTACATCCAATGTCTAGTTCTACAATCCTTACACTATTTTTCCTGTTAGTGTATATTTACCATCTCATTATTCCCTAGGCACAATCCCAATGTGTTTATGATTCCAATCAACAATTTTTTTGACCAAAACAAATTTATTCCCTAGCCTTCCCTTCTCTACTTCCCAATCCCTTGGTCAATCTCACCACCCCCTTCCATGTAGTCACTCACCTTCCAACTTCCTTAGCATCCCCTTCTTGGGTGATCCATCCCTTGTCAAGTTTTCCTCGCATCAGAAGGTCCTAAAACCAAGGTATATCCCTTCCTGAAAACCATCATACCAGTTATAACATGCTCATGGAAATTAATGGACACTATTGGGTACTAATGCCCCACAATGACCTTACTCCTGAAGCACTTTACCAACATACTATTGCATGTTCCAATTCCTTTTACTACTGCTACTAACACTCTTGCAGCCAATTCCAACCACCGAAACTAGGCATTTCCATGCTTCCATGTACCAAGCACATAATTTCCATTAGTCTCAAAATGAATTGAAATACATTCAAATCATACATCATTGATAGCTCATCAATAAGGTACACTTGCAATTCTATTTACTTCCTATTATAATAATTCAAATTAGATCTTTTGTCAAATCAAAATCTATAAACGTATCACATCCTGTTAGCTCAAAACTCAACCATCATAAATCAAAATCATAGGTTATGTGCATAATTAAAATATGAAATAAAATATTGATACTCATCTTCAAGTTTTTATTTTTTTTTTTCCTTTTTTATTTGTTCTTTTCATACGTACATTGAATTGGTTTCCAAACTTGAGAACCACTTAGTGCCTTCTCTTCTCTTTGACTACGTGCACACACTATATCAATTGCCAACATGAAAAGTACCTAGTGCCTTCTCTTCCATATATAATATCAATAATAGGGGTGTCCAGAGACTATACCGCCTCTACCCTCAATATTAACAACTCAATATGGATCTCATCCTAAGATTTCGAGGGCTCCTGGGACTACTATCTCACCCA
>APFE030916816.1:810-12326 GCA_000404065.3 Pinus taeda | reverse complement strand
TTTTGATTTATTTAATGGCTCGACTAATATAAAGAATTTTTTTGAAGGTTTTTTGTCATGTATGACAACTTTTTGGGTGTAGATTGTGCTTTATAAGGGCATATATTAAAAATTATATTTTTTTTGGGGTGATATGGAGGACAACCTCATGAAATCAACAAATCAGCTATAAAAAATAAAGGAATGAAAACAGTCGTGGGTCACAAAGAAAGACTGAAGAAGACTAAGAAAAGGAATAAAAGGTAAGAGGCAGAGATTGTTGCCATGTTTAGAAAGGTTCATGCTACAACAGAGGAATGGAGAAGTCCCGCAAAAGACGAAGAAGAATTTGGTGCAAGGGTGAGTGACATCCAGTAGTAGATTACGTCACAAGCAAGAAAGTCAGTCGCAGATCTGAGAGTAGACGAGCAAGACTCTGAGAGGAAAACAGAGCTTGGAGAATCCCACTCAAAAGTGGATGATTGTTTTCAAGACCATAAAATTGAAACCAATTATGCAAACATTAGTATCAAATATCGAGTTGGATAGAAACTCAGTCAGAGCTAGTTTGACAAATTGAAAAGAGACATTCATGGACATCCAGAGAAAATTTAAGGATTGATATCTCGTTGAAAGTTTAGAAACCTCGACGAATCTTAGTAATCTATAATAATAAAAAATTGTAAAATGTTTGATGATACTTTTGTAAAAATATCTAATTTTTTTCTTATATTATATTAGTCTATATAAGATCTTGGCAATTTTTAAGGTAAAATAATCTCATAATATAAGGCATGGGCCAAATATGTTTAGAAAAAATGGAAATTGGAAAATATTGTTTTTGGAAAAAGTATAGAAAATTAACCTCCCCACAAATATTATCCCCTAAAAATTTCCTGTGGACAATATAGACAGCTTAGCTGAAGTAGTTAGGGTCTCCCAATTAATAATTCATTGTAATTAGGAAAGTTGTTACAACTTTGTTTTAACTAAGATAATTTTTTATAAGACAATTAGTGTATCCTCTCGATTTGGACCACATGCGAATGAAGGGATTCTCATGATGATCCTTTTGAAAATAGGAATGCAATGTAATATGAAATTATAAAATGATGTACTCTTTTCCCGCAAGGCATTCATAGATAGAGATCAGAGGAAGGAGTACCGACATTGTAATCTAGTAGCGAAACTTTCATTAATGCAAATATTTACCATTCATGGCTCAATATCTCTTTCTTGATTAACTTGTATGTTTTGCGATTCACCAACCCCTAATAAGTACAATCACTCGTAAATGAGGTAGACCTAGAAGTAGATTTGAGAGAGGGGTTGATAGGAAAGACACCTTATGGGAGGTTCAAGCCATGGTGAGGCCCTAGACCTCAATATAGCCCACACATTTGGAATCAAGGACTTAGCTCCTCCCAAGGAAATTGGAAATATTTTTTGGTAATTACCTAGTGGAAAACAAATATGGTGTGAGTGACGATGGTAGAATTCTCAAAAATTTTATAAATGCATGTAATATTATGATATAATGGGGGAGGATTCTTTAGATTCACAAAAAAAGAATAATATATATAATATCTAATATATAGATGATATATATATATATATAATTATATATATAATATTATATTAATATTATAGTATAATATATATTATTATAACTATATATATAATAATAGTATATAGCCATGCAAGAGAGATCACTAGTTTATAAAGAATGATACATATGGAAAATTTTAATGACTAAACATTTCAATGCAATGATAGAAATAGGGGGATAAATTTGTTACAAACATTCTTCAAATAAGATAATGATAAGAAAATAAATGATGAAAGGTTTTCTATAATATTTTACTTGACATTTGTGCTAATATAAACAAAAAAAACATAGGTATTTGAAATAAGATATATCTATATATATATATATATTTCTTAGATTCACAAAAAAAGAGAAGGAAAAAATATATAATCATGCAAGAGAGATCACTAGTTTATAAAGAATGATACATATGGAAAATTTTAATAAATAAACATTTCAATGCAATGATAGAAATAGGGGGCTAAATTTGTTACAAACATTCATCAAACAAGAGAATGATAAAAAAATAAATGATGAAAGGTTTTCTATCATATTTTACTTGAAATTTGGGCTAGTATATATCTGTGTGTGTGTGTGTGTGTGTGGATTGAATGATTATATGTAACTAAGAGTTAGACCGGTATACCACATTTGAAGAAAGATGCATTCTCAATATATAGTTTATATTTTCAAAAATAATTTGGATTCATATATATATTTTTATAAAGGTAATTTTTAAAATAAATTATAGTAAATACACGATAATGCAAACACAATTTCCACAATTACATTAAAGTTCCAATAAAATTTATAAATTAAATTTGTGCTTTTAAGGAATTTTTTAAATAATGCTTGACTAAACATGTATTTTTGGAGGCTTAGAAAATACGACACTAAAAAAAAAAATCTCTTGCACTTTAAAGAAACCAAGATATAGACTAACAAATATCTATCATATATAAGAACCAACAAAATTCTAGTTTAATTTATGACATTATTAATAACCAAAATATGGATAAATGAAATAATAAGAACATATAAGATTAACAACCTTTCAATTGTTTTTCATAGAAACATCCCGAAATGTAATATCAATAAATGGAATTATATATTAAATATTTATTTAAATATTTCTTGACACTAAACATATTTTTTTCAAAGATTAGAAAAATATGACACTAAAAAGAAATTAAAATGTGTCTTGCACTTTAAAGAAACCAAGATATAGATTAACAACCATTTATCATATATAAGAACCAACCAATTTCTAGTCTAATTTATGACATTATTAATGCCCATAGTATGGACAAATGAAACAATAAGAACATATGGGATTAACAACCTTTCAATTGTTTTTTATAAAAACATCCCAAAAGCTAATACCAATAAATGGAATTAGAAATTAAATTGTACTGATTGTATGAATGATGCCCTAAATCCCTGTATAAGGGAGATGTGTAGGTATTAGACATGTAGCGGTTTATGTCTTTGTTAGAAACATATTTTGGTCTAGCATTTAGCTACATATGTGATGATTTCACTCCATGAATTGTAACACTAATATGTACAATTTCATATTCATACATCTATGGATAGAAAGAAGATATACCATCATTGAAAATTTAGAAGATCATTGTTGAGATAAAGAGAGGTTATTAAAAATTATTTGGTATGCTTATAACCTATTAACTGGTGCTTTCATGTCTACTAATATGCTTGATTCCACGAGGAATAATGAAAAACACAATTTTATGAGCAGTGTCAAACTTCTGGGAAGCTATAGATCTTTGAACTCAATGGCCACTAATTATGTGTTGTCACAATATATCCACCCGGTAGTAGCAAAAGTTGTAAAGGGAGAGAATATACCAATCATATTTCTATCTATATTAGATAAAAATATAGAGGGATGAATAGAGAGGAAAACATGCATCTTGCCCTAGATTGTGCAATGTAGTGATTATTTGAGGTAAATAAAAGTTAATTGTTAATATGTTGTTTTAAGCTAGCCACAAACCTAGTGTAGTCAAAAAATCGACATAAAAATTAAATTGTGACGCTCCTTTTAAAGGATGCATTTTGTGTTGAAATATATTTATATTACTACAAAATAAATAATACGAAACAAAACCTTTTATTTTATGCCTCTTCTCTAAAACAATTAACATCTACATTTCCGACTTTTTTGATGAATTTTAGGGAAATAAAATATTTTATTAATTGTTTAAGTTGTTATTTGAACTATAATTTTGATGATTTAATCCAATACAAAAGTCATGAATATTGAAGGAATTATAATTTAAAATAATAAAATTTAAATTTAAATTTTTTTAAAGGTTATTGAAAACTAAACAATATTATCTGAAATTTTGTATTAGTTTTTGCATTTTGTTCACCATTTAATGTGGTGGGCAAAGAAAATATGAAGAACGTTACTTTCTATGTATCAGGATTATTGATATTATTTATATTTTTTATGTGATTTACAATTATATTCAACACTTTTAACATTATCATACTTATATAAATTAATTTTAAATGTTAGGAGACATCAATTCATTTTTATAAACATCCATAATTTCCTTATAATGCATCTTCTATAAAAACTATCGTAGATCCATCTTAAATTCAAACCTATTAAGTAGATAGAGTGATAAGGTCTTTCACGTTGCAAACCTTTCTTTGAGTTTTGCACCCACAAAAGAGGTTTTCACGTTGAAATATTTGATCCCTCTTAGTACTTGATAGATCTAAAGTAAAGATAGATCTATGTTGGTTCACCTCCACAATAAATTACCTTCTATTATCTATAAATTTAAGGTGGAAATAAAGCACAACAATATTGTTCAAAAAAAAAATTCAAAAACCAATGTTAAATTTCAACAATGAACTCTTTCTCACTCTTTGTAACTCTTGATCTATCTCACTCATGCTATCTCTCTCTCACACAATGTCTCTCAATATTTTTCTTTATGAATCTTACTATGTGTCTCTCACACTCTATCTATGATATTGTATCATTCTCTCTCTCTCTCTCTCTCTCTCTCTCTCTCTCTCTCTCTCCCATTCATCTTCCCTTTCCCCCTCCCCCCTTCTCTCTGTTTCCCTCCCTCTCTTCATCTATATCTCAATTTCTTTCTGTCACTTTCTCTCCCTCTCTCTTGATATCTCCCTCTCTTACTGTCTCCCAATATTTCTCTTTCTCACTCAGAGAATGGATCTCTCACATAATCTCTCTACCATTATATCCTTCTCAATCTCTCTCAATAAATACCTTCCTTTCTCTCCCTCCTCCTCTCACACTCACTCTCATTCTCACTACCTATCTCCCACTCCCCTCTCCCACTTTCAATTTTTCTTTCCCTCTCTCTCCTATCCCTCTCTATCTCTCTCCTCCCCGTTCACTCTCCCTATCTCTCATGCCCTCTTCCTTCGCCTCCCACTATTCCTCTCTCTCTCTCTCTCTCTCTCTCTCTCTCCCTCTAAATATCCACCCACCCTCCCTCTCCCTCTCCCCCTCTCAATATCCACCCCTGCACACCCTATCCCTCTCCCCCTTTCTCTATGTCTATTTCACTCCTTCCTTCTCTCCCTTTCTTACTCTTCCTCTCTTAATCCCTCTCCCTCTTCCTCTCTCGCATTCTCTCTTCTCGTTCCCCTCCCCTAACTCTGTCTCTGCCTTAAATATATGTCAGTCTCTCAGACTCTCTCTCAATCATATCTTACCCATTCACCCCTTTCTCTCTCTATCTCTATGTCACCATCACTCCCTCCCTCTCCTCCCCCTAAGCATAAATCATAAATCTTAAATACTTAACATTACATAGGATTAAGTGAAACAAATTCTTTCAACAAAAATATATGGAGACAATATAAATTTTATATACATCATAAGCATGAATATTTTACAATATTAACAAAAGAATCACAGCCCATTGTGTCATTTAAAGTGAAATTTAAAAAATTAAAAATAGAAAATTGCATTCTAACTGTTTTTATAAAAAAATACATACTTCACTTCACATTACTCAACATTAACTCAAACTAATTCTTTGATCAAACATATATGGTGACAATATACAATTTTTATATACATTATAAACATGAAATCACTTTTATAATATTAATAAAAGAATCACAACCCATTATGTCATTTAGAGTGAAATTTTAAAACCTAAAAATAAAGGCATAAATTCTAGAAATTTTTTAAAAAAATGCATTCTAACATTAGTATTTTTGATAAAGTAATAACAACCCTGCAATATATAAATACATGTTAAATAAAAATAGATTTCCGTATTTAAAAACAGAAATATTTACATAAAAATAATAATCAACATAAATTAAATGATAAATTCATATAACCTTACACCAATGCAGTTTTATAATGAAAACCAATAACCAAATATATGATTATAAAAATTACAAATTTATAATATATATAAACAAATAATAATATAAGTTATATGATGACAATGTATTTTTTTAATATTATAAAACCATAGAAATTCAAGATTTTTTTAGTTAATTTTTTATTATTAGAAAACATAATAATAATAATTTAATAGAAAAACAAAACTACAGTAGCATCTCAACTAGCAATAATAAAATAGACTAGGTTAAACAAAATGAAACAGAAAAAACATAGTAATAATTTAGTGGAAGAACGAACAAATAAAGAATCGCCACATATTATGCATCATACCCATCTTTGAGAGAGGCAACAAAGTGGAACTTGACTATTCTTGGGAACAGGCACGTATAACATTCATTTATAGGAGAAGGTGAGACTAGTGAGAATACCACTCTACACCAATGAGGATTTTCATCAAATTAAGGTTCACTAGAGAATGATGAAGCAAATGTGATACAAGACACCATATGGGTTATGGGAGATTATGGCTGTCCTCTTCCAAGTTAGCTTAATTCTCATGGTCACCCCCACAATGCATAATATGAACCTCCCTATTGCACTCAATCTTTCCAGCATGTGCTAGAGGAACAAGGCAATTTTTAGGGGTTCTTTGGAAGCAACAATTTAAAGGACTGAGGGCTCAAAGGAAATCATGAATAATGGGCACCCATCTTGGTATTTAAATCAATACACTTGAGAAGAACAAGAGGAAAGAGAAGTCAAGGTAGATCACTAGAAGAATAATAAGGAAAATCTCATCCCCAACTTACTCAAATACAAAGGAACAGTGAGGTTCCCAAGAAAAAAGCTCGAGGAAGCACTACATCCAAAATGCTAAGATGAGAGGTTGCAATGTTGAGGCATTCTGGAGAGTGCAAGGTTTTGAGGGTAGAAACAAGAATGTCATAGTTCAAAACTTGGAAACAGTGGAGGAGTATCTTTGAGCCCATATAGCTTCCACTAGATTGAGGCCTAAGTCTTTTTTAACAAATAGAGGTATTGATAGCTTTCAATATGAACTTCATCTGAAAAAAAAAACCCTCTCCTAAGCACTATCTTGAAAGAGCTAAATTAGATTAATGAAAAATATTGTTGTCTGTAAAATGCCATCTGAGGTTTAGAGCAAGTAGCTGAGGACAATGACGAACTAGGAGACAAGGTGGACACCGAAGATAATATGGCATGAAAGAATTCCTAGCACCCCACGTCCCCTATAGATGATGAAGATTAGTTCAAAGGATCTTTGGTTCATTTCTAATTTTGAGGATATTGTCTATATGTTTCTCTTTGAACTTATAATAGAAAAACATATAGTGTCCATAGGCCAAGTTATCTCCATTAATTTCAATAAGTCTAGTTTTTTCTATTTTGTAGAGATATACTGAGACTTTCAATTTTTTAATATGATTTTTTTCAATTAATATAACCTTATCTAGGAATTGGCCATAAGGTTTATTGGATGAATTCTCCGTCTGCATGTAAATCTTTCACTGTCCATACAAAAAGATAACTAGGGTTTGGTTGGTTCAATGTGCTTGAATGACGTTTTGATTCAGAACATCAACCATAGATCTTTTAGGAGCATAATGAATAGTGATGGGACAATAATCACAATATCGAAGAGACACTTTATGTTAGCTCCCCTATCCCCGACTTGCGCTCACTGATCACTAAACCATGGTATTTTGGAAAACTCGTAATCCATTTTGGGTCACGCACTCAAAATGTGCTTTCCACCATCATATGCATCTACTATGTAGACAACACATCAATTTATTGAGGTTGAATTTTCTTGAACTATTGTTTCTCCTCACTTCAGCTGTTGCATACACAATTGATGATTTATACCAATAAACTATTAAAAAAAATCTTTACAAAGAACACAAATGAGTAGGGGCACTAATTATAACATAACCCTTACAAGAATGATTTGCAAAGCAGACAAGCGAGTACATTCACTAAACATAATTTTTAATATACGAAACTTAACTTTGACAGGATGGTTTTAGATTTGCATCATTTATTTTTATTTGGAGTTACATAACCTTTTTTCAAGATGTATAATGTAAATAGAAAAAATTTCCCTTTGATAATATAAATGGTGGATTACAATTCATTACAAAAATAAAAAATTACCAATAGACAAATAAATAATTTAATAGAAAGAATCAAGAAACTTCAATACTCCATGTATATTTAGAAACATCATTTTTACAAATCTATTCAAAATTATATGAGCAAGTACTATGTTACAAATTTTATGCAAAATTTAAAACTCTATATTCCTAACAATTCTTATATTATTAAATTTATGTAAAAATCAAAACATTATTTTCTAAAAGAATAATTTGTCAAAACATTATCTAAAATTTCATATTAGTCATGTTTTAGTAATTCTAACTCATTTTTTAGGCTTGAGAAACCACTGCCCATTATCAGCCCTAGACCACACCAACCCTAAGTTGATTTGATTTTAGCACAGCCTCCTTGAGGTTTGATCCTAGGTAGCCTAGCTAATTATGCCCATCCTCACACAGTTGTGCTAGACACCTCAACTACTTGTGCTACTAAAACATGGCTAATGTTATTTTTGTTTTTTAATATAATAAACCATATTTAATATTAAAAATGTGAAAAGAATATAGATTAAAATTAATATAATAAAATCCCCCTACATATAATCCAATATAAACCAATTTTATATGTAAAATTAAAATTAATATATTATAAATGTCTAATAGAACTAATGTTAAAGATTTGTATAGTTGTGTAGTGATGAGTGCCAAGCCGATAGAGATATATTATTATTTAGCTTGTATTTTTAGATAAGTAGATATATAATAAGTTGCAAACTATTCTTCAATTCACAAAAATATTTCAAAAGTAAATATTTCTATTTGACGAGACTTTTTTAATTTTAAATTAATATTGACACCTTAGATGAAGTTGTATTTTTATAAATTTATATATTTTACAAACAAGTACCATAAATGTTTATAATGAGATTTAATTAATAATTTTTAATTAATCTTTTTTCATATTTATATTAATATAAATTGAATTTGAAAATACAATGTTATGAAAAATAAAGTATTAACTAATTGTTTTCTTTATTTTTCATAGTTTCTATTTTGAAGTTCAGTTTCTCTGAGAGCTTGGCATGGGAACACATTTCATCCAGATCTTTCCCATTTGATCCTAGGAAATTTCAAGGAGTTTTTGGCGAATCTCTCAACTTCTCTGAGATATATATGATGGTCATCGGAGAAAATCCCAACAAGAGCCTCCAAATTGACAAGCATTAGAGAATTAACTGTGGTCTAGGATGTACTCTACAACATTTGTTTCTCTACCACCATTGTACAGCTTACAGGTAGATTATGTTGTTGTAACGTGCAACTCTATTTAACAGATCAAAGTTAGAAAAATCCATTGCAGGGCATAAAAAGGTGTGTTGTATGATCAAAGGAAAGAGGTTGTCCCAACATAGTATGGATCATCTTTTTTTGGTAAGAAAAAGGCAAACACGCACCATAGAACATTCATCATAAATATCAATTCAAAGCCTTATATAACTTTCATTCTAAAGCTAAGTGTTTCGGCACATTAATATTACTACTGATATTTTGATAGTTACACCTGAGATGTAACGAAGCTCTAAATGCATGGAAATATGTTAATGGCGTCAAATTTATGTTTGTGAATTATGAGTAAATAATTGGATCAAGTATTCTATAATTATATGAGAATAAATTTTTTAAGCTGATATTTTTTTAATTTAAATGAAAGACATTTATGAAGATTTTTATTTGTTTATAAAAATTTAGTAGTAAAGTAAATTGATTATTTTTTATTTTTTTTAAGGTTAATTATAATATAATAGGTGTATGATTTATTATTATTTCATTAACAATTTATAAATTAAATCATCTCTTATAAAAATTGGAAGAAAAAATGTGATAAATTTTTTAAATAGAATTATTTTATAGTTTTATATAGATATGGAAAGTATAAATTTTCCATTGAATAATTTTTATTTGAAAAATAATTTTCTATGAATTTGTAATTTATATTATATAATTTTTTATGTTTAATTAATAGGATCTAAATATATACATTATTTTGAGAAATGATGATGGTACTTCTAATTTGTTTTTATTTAGGTACTATATTACACTTTGGTTCTTGTTGCTTGAATATTTTCTAGTTTTTTACATCAGTGTGTCCTTTTTGAAGCATGTCAATGCCCCACTCCTTGTTGGAAAAGACATTATCTTTCAATGATGTGGAATGATGTGGTATTTGTTTTGTCAAACAACCATTGAATGGAATGTGTGGTGCAAGGAAGGCTTGGATACCACCATAGATGCACTTTGTAAAGCTACCATCACATGTTAAATATAATATCAATCAGGAAAAACCCACTATGGTGTTGAACTACAAGAAACAAAGTGTGACAAGAAAACAATCATTCTCTCTTGTGAAGATATGTTAGAACACTTGTAAAGTAATAGTGATACATCTAGAGGACTCCTCAATGGACTGAGAATTCTCTAGGATCCTAACTTAATCAAAATAGAAAACATGACGTGCTACAAAGGCAGGGCAGGATATGTGGGAAAGGAAAATAGGCTCCTCTATAATGGATGATAGTAAACCATGGTACCTATGAATAGTGGATCAAAGTTGTTATGTTACCTAAAAGAATTATTTAATCAATTCTCAACAAAATCCAGTTCTCTCCTATCAAATAGTGTAAATAGTGTAAAGTTGCTATGTGAGTAACTATCCTAAATAGTGTAAAGTTGCTATGTCAGTGCCTATCCTTATTGATATGGTACCTATGAATAGTGGATCAAAGTTTTTACGTTATCTAAAAGAATTATTTAATCAATTCTCAACAAAATCAAGTTCTCTCCTATCAAATAGTGTAAATACTGAAGAGTAGCTATATCAGTGAATATCCTTATTGATATATTTATTTAGTAGCTCTGGTTTAAACTATTTCATCCAATGGTGAATTTTGAATTTGTCATTTTGGAAAAAAACTTTGAATAAACCTATTTCATGCAATGACAAATTTTTAATTTGTTATTTTGGAAAACAAAAACTTTGAACAAACCTCTTGTGTCACAAACTAGTCCAAATGCCTAAAAGAAATAAATGGGAAATTTTTTAACTATTACAATGGAAAATCTTACAATATCCTAACCTAACCTAGCCTACACTACCCTACGTAGCCAACCCTAGCCTACCCTGCCCTATCTAGCCTAGCCTAGTCTAGCCTACCTAGCCTAGCATGCCCTAACCTAGCCTATCTTACCTAGCCTAACTTTTCTAGCCTAACCTATCTAGCCTAGCCTAGCCTACCTCACCCTAGCTAGCCTGCCCTACCTAGCCTAGCATAACCGAGCCTGCCCTAGCCTACCTAGCCTACCCTAAAATAACCTAGCCTACCCTCGCCTACCCCAACATACCCTATCCTAATCCTATCCCATCCTAACTAAGCCAAGCCTATCCCATCCTATCCTAGTC